>CAJNOQ010008101.1:0-11543 GCA_905250885.1 Didymodactylos carnosus
CGTACAGAGTGCTCTTCGCTCTCGATTGATTGTCATTCGAAGAGGTTTAAAATAAGGCTTTCAAAATACAAAAAAAAGCACATTTTTCGTCTTCTTTTAAGATATAGAACGTTAGTCAAATGCCTCGGTACTATGATGTTAAAAAAACATCATGAAAAGCGCGTTTCAGTTTCTTTTAATTTAATTCTTTTTTTGTTACTGCTGCTGCTGTGACCGACCGATGATAAATCATTCTAAAATCAAATAGTTTTAGATTACTGCATGCTGTTGTCTATAATCATAACATAACATGCTCCTCTGACAATTGGTTCCTCGCGACACTCGCTCCTTCGATTTCAAAAGATTTGAAAAAATCTTGTGTTTTGCTTTTCAAACAGATTCGTTTGTCAGCGTGTCCAATAATGTTTGCGTTTCTAGATAGCATAAATTGAAATTTTAAATTTTTCCCGTGTATGTGTATTCTTTAAATACTTTTCTGTTTTTCCGCGTAGTTCCTGAGGTAAGCGATAGCTTTAGTTCGCTTTAACTTTCACTTTTGGAGTACTTATTTGCCTTCGGAGTGACGCGGAAGTAGCAAATCTTTTTATAAATCAGAAATGGTCTTGGTTTAATTAAGATGGAGACCTGATCCAAAAGTATAAATTTTTGTCAACTGAAATATGAATAAAAGAAAAATTCCATAGATTATACACCCCTCTAAGACTTCTGAATCTTACTTCGGTTGATGCGTCCTTCTTCGAAAAAATCAGCTAAACGATTTAAAAACGCTGTGATTTTACTTTCAATTTGATCAACATTTCCATTTGATTTGATCAACAACATCCGTTTCTCAGATTACTTCAAATTCCATGACAATCTAAATGAAGAAAGAATGCACAAAGCATTTTCGATGAACTGAGATTTCGCTGAGGTTGCTTCTGCCGTTTATTGTATAAACTTCTTGAAAAAGCTTACCTACCCATTCTCGCTTAGTTTCAACTATTCTATAACTTACAAATACAAAAAAAGACGAGAGCCGATACGTGCACGACCTATTACTCGACTTCTCTTCGTCGCATTGTACAGCTTTTTGCTAGGAAGCTTATCGTACCACAGTTTTGTCACTAAAATATTTGAAATACAGAAACATTTCTACAAATGATCTTTTTGATGATCGATATTTTTTGGCTTGTATTTAATTGATAAATAAAAAAATACTGAACGATCAATAAAATAATATGATCATTAAATATATGAAAAATGATAAATAAATAAAGCTTGAATCACCAATAATTTATTTAATCTGACCAATAAACAAAACACTTTTTTAACAATAATTTATTATTTTTAACAAATAAAGAAGTAAATTTTGACAATTATAATATTGAGTAATGATAAATAATCAAGGACAAATAATTCAAATTATTTTGTTATTAAAGCTTTAGTAGCCTTTTTAGGGCGACCACGTTTCCTTTTCTCACCCATTTTTACATCTTTATTTTTACTTTGTTACAACGATAATACACTTTTCTCCCATCACTACTGTTGTTAGTATTATATGCACTCCATGTATTTTCACTTGCGACAGCGACTTTTGCCTCTTGATCATTGAAATATGCAGCAATTTTTTCCCAAACCAATTTACGTTTAGTTCTTGTCAATACACCAACAACTTCTGATTCCGACTCCGAAGAGTCCGATGATAAGCAGCAGCTCTTCTCATTATAATATAAATATTTTTAATTCACGCCGGTTGCAATTTTGAGTGTTACTGAATTAATTGTATAACCAATAACTTGACCGTTTATGTAACTTGATTTGATCTTTTATTTTACGTTTTTAGAAGAAGAACACATTCAATATATGTAAGGAATAAACCAAAGTGTAAGAAAGAGAAAAGAAAAGAAGATGAAGGGCTGAAAGAAAAGAAAAAATACCATATGACACACATGTGATGGACATAACGAATGAATATCTTATTTATTCGCTTATAACCTTAAATTTTTAAATCGCTTATTGACTAACTCCAGAAACGTGTTCACTTTTATATCCGTCTGAATCTCATTCAATTCTTGAGTGTGTTGGTACATTTCTCTAATTGATTATCATTCAATATAATAAATTATCATTTTATATTAATTATTTGTAATTACATTAAATCAATTTTCAATTAGTTAAGTTATTGATGATTAAGTATATTTATTGATGATTTAGTATATTTATTGATACTTTAGTTAACTTATTGTTATTTAAGTCTTTTTATTGGTCAAAAATGCATTTATTTATTGGTACATTTTTATTGATCGTTCAGTATATTTTATTGATCGATTAAATAAAAGTCATATTTTTTACCAGATCTCGACGATTATCAAAAGTCGATATTATTTCTAATTTTGTTTCGTCGTTGATTGTTCCATCGTCGAGACACTTGATCATCTTATCGTGTTCTTCTTCAAAAATTAACTGTAACATCAGGTGGTGGTCCAGATTTTGTAATAGAAAAATCAGAGGTTGAAATATTAATATTGAAACTATTTATGTTTGGATTTGTTTTGATATAATAACGCCGATGTCGCATTTTTTCGGCAAAATTTATAATCATGCAGATAATTGTGTGTATCTGGCACTGCACAAAAATACTTTAACTACAAGCTGAAAATGCTGTATCAAGCTCAAAAAAGCTATCGGCTCATCCTTACTGAACTTTCACACAAAGTTCTCTGATTCGACCTAAGACGCTCAGTGAAGGCACACAAAAAAAAGAGTTTGCAAAAAACATATTTACCAATTCAGAAACGGTACGAGTGGTGACGGATATTTGATATTTTTCGACAAGTTTATGAATGAATAATCGGAATTTCCGTTGTCGTTTTAGATGTGTCCCTCTCATTAAATAAAAACTACTGATCTCTTTGCCAATGAGACTAACATTGCTCCAGTCACACCTATAATAAGTTAAATAAATTCTCGTAATTCAACATTGTTCAAAAACCCGGCTTCTTCTGGTTTTAACTTGTTAAATTTAAACTACACATAAAGGATTGAAAAAAACACAACAAATAGGTCGATTTTTATACTACTTAGCTTTTTCGTATCTTACATTCGAGGAGGAAGAGCAAGTGTCGCGAGGAAGCAATTGTCAGAGAAGCATGGCATGTTATGATTATTGACAACAGTATGCAGTAATCTAAAACTATTTGATTTAAAGTCTATTTGATTTTAGAATGATTTATCATCGGTCGGTCACCGCAGCAGCAGTAACAAAAAAAGGAATTAAATTAAAAAAAACTGAAACGCGCTTTTCATGATGTTTTTTTAACGTCATAGTATCGAGGCATTTGACTAACGTTCTATATCTTAAAAGAAGACGAAAAATGTGCTTTTTTTTGTATTTTGAAAGCCTTATTTTAAACCTCTTCGAATGACAATCAATCGAGAGCGAAGAGCACTCTGTACGTACCTCTTTTAACACATCAATTATGAACTAAAACTTTCAATCTCAGTCAAGAAAAGAAAAAACAAGAGAAATGAGGAAGCATAAAAATATTAGAAATTACTAGTTACAAAAGATGAGTGAATTTAAAAAGAATAATATTTTTTCTATTTTATTAAAAACAGAGAAGATGGATCGACTAACTCATCTTGCAACAACAACAATTATCTATCTTCTTCTTCGAATAATAATAAAAGAAATTGAAGGTCAAAATATGGGGCCACAGTCAATGCGTACAATGAATATAAAAATTGTACCAAACGCCCATTATAAATTAGGTTATTTTGCTAACTTTTTGGCTAATCTAAGTGGTGTCAGATCATTAATGCATTGTGCTTTAGCATGTCAACAGGATTTGTCATGTCGCACAGCTACTTATTACAATAATTTATCTCTGTGTAGTCTCTACGACGAATATTCATATGTCGGAGAAATTATTCCAAATTTCACTACCACCGATGATTCATCTGCTGTTCTTATTTTACAAGTGTGTCCAGTGGGCTACGAAGAACCGTATCATCTCTGTTTTGGCTCATATCGTCCACCCGTCATCTTTTCGGATGTAGTTAACAATTTAACAACAGCAGTGGCAATTATTTCGAATAGTGAAACATTTGTACCACGTTTAAGTTCAAAATTACTCTACATACCACTTTATAATAGTCCAATTACTAATATTTATGATTTAACAACCTATACACAACAACAGACAATTGTTACACCATTATTTAATCAATGTCATTCGGATATTGATTTTGCCAATCAGTATCTAGTCTGTACCGGGTATTTGCAAAACGGTACGGTGATTCTAAGTCCTGTATTAAATATGACTATCGGACTTGATAAAACCGGGTGGAATGTATGCTTAAATGAAGAGTATATTTTTATAACATATAAAATTTTGGGTAGTACAATTGATGTTTATTATCGTACAAACGGTACATTTGCATTTGAAATTAATGGTTTTTATCAAGCAAATGGTTGTGCCGTATTAAATAAGAAATTATTTGTTTTAAATCCTGGTGTTGGTTTACAATCAACGGATTTAGATTCGTCAACTTTCGTTATTACATCGTATCAGAATGGAAGTAGTAATACAATACAACAAATTTCATCACAATTTACAATTGATTCTAGTGGACGTTCGTATACATGTGGTTGTAGTAACTCCATGAATTGTCTCCCGCCATCAACATCTGATATGAGTGTGATTTATTCAATGACGGTCAATAATATTACATTGCTAGCCAAGTATCTGAAACCGTACAGTTATTTAACGGGTCGTGCGACAAAATATAACTATCGTTTACTTGTATCATTACCTGTTGCAGAAAATAATGTTTATATCTATGAATATTAACACTCACCCTCATCCTTGATCACAAAAGCTTGCTCTTTCTTACATTGTAGAGGTATATAATCTGTTTTTCTGTAGAAAAAAAGGTAGAAGATGTCGAATAAAACAAGCAAAAAATGGTATTTCGTCTCCTTCATCGTGGTGGGATACAGTACCGCAAGGGTACTCCATTTTTAACGGGAAGTCAAACATTTTTTTGACTTTTATTATCCGCGGAGACCTACTTGGATTTTATACACTTTCTCCAGTGGAAAAGAAACGATACTACTTCCTGTTTTGTTCTAGACAGGACGAATTGCATTTTGCTTGAGCATGACACGACGCGTCTCGACCGATGCTCAACGGTCTCATCAGGTGGTCGCGATAGTATTTGGCTCAGATGTTTAGAACTCGCTGGCATTGTAGCTAAGTCACTTTTCTGCTCTGATCTATATGATCTGAACTTGAAAAGTAACTTACTGAGAATGATACGATGCTATTTATATACAAATATGTATACATGCCGAGGTACTATTTTCTGAGGTTGCGTTGGTCAGTACAACAACCGGCGTAAATTTGGAAACCGAGACCGGACGAAGAAATGATCTAGGTCATTTTCCTGAGAAATATATGATGCAAAAATAAAAGTAAAATAAGAAACCGAGTGTTCTGACAAAGAAAAATCACATCAGTCGGTGAGTGCTAGTTTCTTGAAATATATACAGTCTAACGACTGATATATCAGAAAATAGTACGTACCTAGGCATGTATATATATTTGTATGTAAATGACCATTCTCAGTAAGTTACTTTTCCAGTTCACAGGGTTCATACTGTCTACTTTCAAAACAGGAACAGGAGAGGACTTTTTCCCTTCGGAAAACAGAAAAGTGAATAAATGTTTCTAGAAAAAAAGCGAATGCAGGAAAACGATAAGTGAGAAACAGGTACTTTTGGGATAAGTGAGATTTATCCAAGGGAGAAACAGCTAGTTTTGGGATTTTTCCGATTTTGCTGATTTTCATCGATTTTCACCAAATGAAAAGTCATCGGAAATGACTGGAAGTCATTGAAAAGCACAGAGAATTACAGTGGATCACTGAAAATCAATTGATTTCCGGTGATTTTCGACTGATTTTGGGTTGATTTCAGTCAGCTCTTTCCCCCTAGGATTTATTACAATGTGTTAAATAATGTATTTCTAGGTATAAACTAAAAATTCACTTGACCTTATTTAAATAATGTTATACAGCATGCAACCATAGTCACAGGTAGTCGTAGATATCAAACTTATATCGTTTTTTATTTATCCGCCCAGTATTATTATTATTGTCTTCTGTCATCTTCCTCTTGTTCATCCGGTTTTTGGCCCCGGTTCTATAGAAAATTACTTGGTTCTGATGAAAAATTCAATAACTCAGGAATGGAATGAGTTGTAAAGCTGCAACTGTTTATGATTATCACAGACATATATAAGAGCCAAAGAGAGAAAGTTGAGCTCTTAACTACTTTTCTTGATAGAGTTAAGGCGCGCATAATTCAAAAAATCAAGTACTATTTTATTTTTAGCTTCTTTATATATGATTCGATAGAGAATTCGAAGCTGATCACAAATATCGCCTTCCCAGCGCACGTTTGCGCGTCGAAAAATAGAAAATACGGGAAGGGTCTCAAAAGCCGAAAAACTTTCCCGTTTCGAAAAAAGTTGAACACTTTTTGTCCTTTTTATTTTGAACAGCTTTTTTCTAATTCAGCGTTGAAAATCGAATTAGAAGATGTGCCTTTTATGCTTCGACAAATATGCTTTCCTTCTCGAGATATTCGAAAAGTACTAAACATTTTATATAAAAAATTGGCTTTTTATTTTGAAAAAGTTCTGATGCCGAAAGTTGAAATCGAAAACTCTTAAAAAGATTTCGAACCTGAGATCGGGTCTAAAGTATCCAATGCTAAAATGTTCAGCTTGATCGGATCATTTTTTCGAGGAGTCGTAACGTGACTAAATTGAAGCAGCTATCGACAAGTCACATGTCACAGACCACTTTGTTTTTCTTTTTGAAACTTATCAGATCGAACACACATCAAAAGAGAGCTAATGTCTCAGAGGAAGAGAGCAAGAGCTCCATTATTATTGGGGTGTCCGCCGAAATAAATAAATAACTCTTTTAACTAAATACAGAAGGATGTAACCAAAAAGAAAAAGAAAATGAATACAATGAAAAGAATAACAAAACAAAAAAATGAGAGAAGACGCGATAACTATAAAACAGAAAAGGAAAGACGTAAAGCTATATATAACAAAATTTTTATAATAATAGTACTTTCCTTGCTTGTGGAATCGTTTGGTAGATACAATATACTCGATAGCACTAGTATAGATGAGTAGATATTGGTCTCTAGATAGGAAAATTTTAGTAACAAAAGATTAAGTGTTATGAGAAGAGGCGGTTCTATGTCGAGAGCTTTTGCTGTAAGACAGAATGCGATGAACGGTATAACACATAATGTAGAAAGTAGTGCTGAACTGTTTCTACACATCCACATGCACAAGTATTAGATCTGCATAAATTATATATTATATATAATAAGTCATCGTTAAGCGTGGAAAAATTAGTGCGGATTCTGTTAAAAAGAACGTCACTGAAACGATCAATATTGTAAACACGATAATGAGATGTTTTAACATTGTAACACATAGCAATGTGCGTACGAAAAGTTTTGAAAGAACTATATTTTATATGGTCAGGAAGTGTTGACCATTTTTTTAAAGTATAAGGAAAGAATGAATTATTTGCACGGGCAGAATCTAAAGTTGTTTGTTTAAAAGTAGTACGTCTACGTGAAATATACGGAACGGGATCTCTACGTTGAAGATGAACATTCAGATATTTTTTTCATGACATTTGCCGCGTTACTTATATCTGGACAGCTGTTTCTTTGCACATAACTGTGTGTGTGTGGTTTTTTTTTCAACCTAACATATACTGCTTCACCTTTTCGTTCGTTCTTCCACACAAAAAACAAGTATTTTTCCTTGTGTCACAGTTACGAAAGAAAGAGAGAGAAAAAATAAAGAAGTTTTTCAGATTGCGTAGAAAGAAGAAATATGTTGTTCTGTTACTGATATATATTCACATGTAAAGAACGTGCACGTACCAAGAGAGGGATTACACATTTCTTAACTTTTTTTGCACAAAAAAGACTTTGTACTGCACAAAAAGAGAATAATTTTCCAGCTGCTGTTACAACACTCCTTCATACACAAAAAGAGAAGTAGGTCACCGTTATTTTAGCATGTTGCACCCCCTCCGCAGAATAAATGAAAGTATCTCTCGACTCTACCAATACATTCTCTGCAAACTAAAATTGATCGATTAGAAAATGTGAATAAAGAATTAGAAGAAAAATTGGTCAAACAAAATGTAAATATTCAACGACTATTCGATAACTATGAGAAGTTAACAGTGAAACAACCAACGTCTGTACGTGTTGAACAAACAGACGAAAGTAATGATCTGAAACAACAACAGTTAGATGATGGAAATGTACGTGTACAGTTGTTACCACAGCCACAAGTGCAACAACAACAACAGGAAGAAAAAGCAGGTTCAATAACTGACGTCGAGGAACTAGTCACCGATACGACAACTGAATCAATACATGATGACCGGGTAACAAATATATTAGGTTAGTTACTTCTGCTTTTATTTAGAAGGATCGGTTGACAGGAGTGAATACCTTTGCAAATCTGCAGGAATGTTGAGGAGAGCGAAAGTCGTCTCAATGAAGTAGTCATCAGACGAGTCATGGCTTCTCCTGGTGGTAGCTTAGTTCTTATTCCTGTTTTGCGAGTTAGCCAGGAATGGAGAGTGAAGTCATGGGCGGGACACCAGCGAGGCAATAAGGGGCAATTGCTACACCTAAATAATTGTTATCATCCACAACTGTCAAGAAAAGTTTTAGCCGACCATAATGTTTTGGTCCAATTCCAAGCGGAAAATTTTCTACTGCCACACCCGAATGGAAACCAATGGAAACCAAACACCACCTCTTAAAGTCTATTGTGTTTAGGCATAGTATTACCCGTCGTCTCAGCTATTGCATTACTTATCGATGCCGTTCTCTTCCTGATCTTTCATAATGAGGATAAGGAACATCAACATAATTATGCCGGTCTACTCTCCACCATATTGATTCTCTTCTACTACCTCCAATACAATGTTCGATTCAATTTCACACATCCTCGACTCTATCTACTCTACCAATTTACCATCTGGTCGCTCATGTTCTCCGGTGACATCGTCTACGTCATTTACTACCATCGCTATGTCAGCGATCGTCTAATTGTCATGTGGATCTTCGTTGTCTACTGTGTCCTCGATACCGTATTCATCTCCGCAATCACTTACTTCAAATATTGCCAGTACACAACACGTTTGCCAGTCACAATTGAAACTCTCTTTCATTTCATGGCCTACCTGTCACAACTGATGATCATCTTTATACCTGTCTTCGGTAAACATGAAGTCATCACAACGAATTCCGTGGCGTTCTTTATCCTGTATGAATTCATTGCTCAGTCTTATACAGCCATGCTCGAGTTGAAATATGCCAAACTCTGTCGTCTCTCGTTCTGGCTTCTCATCGTCTTTTCAACACTCACGATTGCCTGTGAATATTTCGTGTATGCCCATGAACAACTGGCTGAGGATAAGAAGGATAAATTGTATATGGTAACGGCACGTTCGTTCAGTGTGGCGCGGGAATCGTGTGAATTGGTAGCATCAATATCAATCTGTACGTTGTTGGTATTGCAATTTTTTGTAAAGAAGAAGCTAATGGACAGAAAAAGTAAATGACATTGTATTAAACACAATAGTGATCTTTTATACGGGTGCATTTTTTTTTATGTATTTTATTTATACGAGCACAATGTGATTTAGATAGTACATTTTGTTTCTGTAGAAAGGGATAAAACTTTTTTCTGTTTGTTTTTAAATATCTAACTAACACACTTCATTGCTCAACTGTCAGCGCTTCCGTTTTTACTCTAGTCTCAATAAACTTATACGCAAACAATAAGGATAACCTACTTAATAACAATGGAATAGTTGCGATGAGGCCAGTTCTCCGCCTAAACCTTTTTCAAAAAAGATATACGTTTTCTGAATCAGCATCAAATTTCGAGTAAATGACACACTTTTTTCTGTCGAAAAGTCACTTTCACTTTTCACCTAAAATTTGCGGCCTATTTTCTCCATCGAATAATGCCAAATGAACCGTTCGGAATTGCATTTCGTATACTATTAAGGCTAAGAACTGAAAAAAGACTTACGGATATTCGGAGTATTGTCGTTGGTTGAGCCAAGGATTCATTTGACATTATTTCGATGGAAAATAATTCTGCACTCGACCGAGTGTATTTTAGGTTTTCGGAACCAATTGCTGCGCCAAGTGACGGCAAAGCACCCGAGAATAACATTCTTCCAAAATCTCGTTTAATTCTTTCTGGTAACGTTGCAGATCAAACCAAGGTGATATTTGGAATCAGCGTCGAATTCTCCACCTGCTGATGTGTGTTTGAGCAGAATCGAACAAAATAATGTTTTCGATGTTCCAAAGGTCTCATAGGGCCACATATTCTACTATATAACAAATGGGAAAGTATTAGTTGTCGATGGAACGGGTGCTGAACTGTATGATCCATCAACAGGAAAGTGGAATACAACTGGTAGCATGAATACTGCACGATATTAGAACACAGCATCCGTATTAACGAATGGAAAAGTGTTACTTACCGGTGGAGTTATTGGTAACGATGCTAATCATGCAAATATTCACACAACGAGTGCTGAGTTGTATGATCCATCAACAGGACCCTGGACAGCGACTGGTAACATGAATGACGCACAATCTAGTCACAGAGCGCCTGTATTAGAGAACGAAAAAGCGTTAGTTTCGGCTGGAATAGGAGGTACCTACGGGCTTCTAAATAGTGATGAGCTATTTAATCCATCGACAGGAACTTGGACAACAATAGGCTATCTGAATAATGAACGATACTGGCAAACAGCAACTGTCTTAACAAATGGCAAAGTACTAGTTACTGGTGGAGCGGGTATGGGTGACTTAAGCAGTGCTGAGTTGTATGATCCATGAACGGAAATATGGACAACCACTGTCAGCATGAACAATGAATGATTTTGGCATGCAGCATTATTTATTAACAAATGGAAAAGTGCTAGTAACAGGTGGATCAGACTTTCAGACCGCTTGGAATAGTACAGAATTATATTAATTATTTAAAACGTTAGCGATTAATAAGCTTTTTCTTATTTCACTAAAGAGAGTCTTACTTTCAACAACTAAATTCTCATAAAGCACTACTTCATTCTAATTTGTTTCCTTCAAAAGATATGTTATAGAGCCGTATAGCGTGCGGATGGAACTCTAACAATGATGGAACAACTTTCAAAAAGTAAACAAATCATCAGCTTAAGTATTTTCGTAGTCTGGTTTAAGTCCCCGAATTTAAGCCGGTCTTAGACTTAAATCGATGAAGTTATTGTTTGTGACACCAGGAAGACGAAAAGCCTGTTTCCTTTTGGGTAGAAACAGCAACTTCAAAAAATCGCATAAGGAAAGAAAAAAAACATTGCTCAAGATAAGCCTTCATCAAATTGCTCTTTCATGAAAATTTCACCATTTGAAAAAATATGCGCTTGTGCCACAATGC
>CAJNOQ010008102.1:0-11542 GCA_905250885.1 Didymodactylos carnosus
ATGTGATAGCTTGTCAAGTTTGAAACTATTCTAATTAATCTGTATTAATCAAAGAAAAACCGTGACGCCCTGACACTTTTGACCGTTTTTTGCCACGGCGTCACGGTTTTTCTTTGATTAATACAGATTAATTAGAATAGTTTCAAACTTGACAAGCTATCACATCTTGTAGAGCAAACAATTTTCTACAAATTGGTATACTTATTCAATGTTTGCCAGCTCGTCTTCACTCTTTTGGACACGCTTTTTAGATAGTCTCAACATCGATTTTTGGGGCTGTTTGTACACCAGCTGTATTTCATAATGAATTCACGTTGAGAGCCAAGACACTTTTTATTTTATAGAGAAATATTTAATCTACTCAATTATCGAGTTGTAATTTTAGATTATTTTCTAACTTTATTGCCATAGTTATTTGAAAAAGAGCGAAAAAAGGAGACCGTTAGCTGGACAAGCCATCGGTATGTAGTGTTTTCTAGCTTTAGCTAAATCGTGTCATTCAGGCTAAGACAGTATCTTTAGAGCAACGATTGTGTGGAGAATCATGATCAGTAGTATTAAATGCAAAAATTGATTTTCATCAAGTTTTCAATGAAAAAATTGTTCTGTTCGTCGAAAATGTCATCGACAACATTTCAGCTCATTTTAAACGCAGCACTCTTGTTTTGCTCGATTTTTTCGATATGATACATGGAAAACGTAAGCAGTCATCATGGTTATGGGGAAGAAGAAATGCTTTTTAGTGGGATAATCGCATGGGGCACAAAACTGCTTTGAATCAATCCAAATCTTTCAAATCTTCAAATCAGTTTTTTCCTCCTTGGCCCCCAAAGTGGACAAAACTGATTTGAATCTCTAAAATCTCTCCAAATCTTGTTCAAATCCCCCCATATCTTTTAAAATCTTCAAAATCCTCAAATTAGTTTTGTCCCTCTTGGATAATCGCCATTGAGAAAGTAAGGTTATTGATGAAAATGATGATGGCGCTAATAAGGATCAATCTGGTAAGAAACGTTTGTGTTTGCGAGCGCGTGCCACAGTTCTGAAGTTTTTCTACTATCATTCTCTGATATTGAGAAAGCGTAGAGAAAAAGATAAGAAACTACGACCAGACTGTACTATTTTCTCACCTTGGCCGATTACGTCTACCTTTATTTCATTAATTTGGGAATTAATTTATTTGAGGTGAAGATAGTGAAGACAGCGAGACAAAACAGTTCGAACAAAAAACCCAACAATTAAATGAATTATTCAATTGTGGACATTAACAATAAACTCAAACAACTTTAATTGATTCTTATCGTCGCAGAGCAAAGTATATGTCAGATAGCAGTGTTACATTTAAAGATATTATTGAAAAAATGCTCTTCGCAAAAACATTAGAATTTGTGTGTATAAACTGATATCTCTGACGCTCTCATAAGTAAAGATAGTCTTCAACGGCCACTTATCAATTGCCACTCTGTTTCTTTCATAAAGGCCAATGACTTGTGGTGATGAGCAAGGATGTTTATAAGGAGAAAGCCTATGCGGTTATAAATAACTGAAAAAGTTTAACGTTACTTTTTACTTGCTTTTTCCGGAATTAGACGTAAAACTGATGTGGAAAACATGTAAAACCGCGAAAATAAAATTAAAAAATGGGGCTACAAAGAGTTTTATCCTATCTGTATTCGCATGCCATGTCAAGTGTTTACCTAAATTACCTAACTTTTGTATCTCTCAGAGAAGTATTCTATAAACAAACACTGCCATAATCTCATCTGTTTCACGAGATCTTATGTATTCGCAGTAATTTCTAACTGGCTAATACTTATTGAACAAGAAAGCCTACCTAATGAAGTTCTAGAAGTTACATCGAGTCAGCCATTTTTAAGAAAGCTTATGTAGGGATTTATGAAATTTCAGTCACAGGATAAGGATATCATGTTATCGTGCAAGATTTCTATGTTTCATAGCAACTTGTTCGAACCCTTGTTATTTTTCTCGTTTATCTATAATTCAGCGATTTTGTAAGAATGATCATATGTTCTTATGGTAATATGACTTGTATGGTTGGAGTGCGTCCACAATTAAATGAAATCACGCATCAAACTGAATTTTTGCTTCTAACAGACGTCTTGATAAAAATATTTCGCGATTATCATTTAAATTTTTCGCAGCTGAATTTAGAGTACCATAGACTGCTCGTTTATACCAGATAACATTTTGTTGTTTTTCAACATTGATTACTGCTATATATTCTTGAGGAAATGTGTTCAAATCAACCGTCAAATCTTCATCCATATAGTCATCATGATAATGTGGATTTAATTTACGTTCTTCAATTTCTTTAAGAACATATTGAATTGTGGAACTTTCTAATAGATTTAATTGTATGAAGTGGTTAATATCAATATATTTATATACAGCACCGTCAGGTAAACATTCCCAAGGTGTAGTTGCAAATAAGTAAGGTACACCGTAACCATACTCTTCCATTGCTGGAACGAGTATAACTTCATTTTTGTCCTCTATTTTATCAAAATGAAATTGATAATTACTCTCAAGTTTATTCAACCACATGGATTTTATTTGCTTCCATGTACCTCGAATAGTTTTAAAAACATAAAATGCATCATGTAAACGATTTGAGCTAAATTCAAATAAATCACCATTATTTAAAATATCATCTTTAGGAAAAATAGCATCGACATCTAATGCTTTTTCTTCTTCTATGACTGTATTGTCAATTTCGTTTAGGGGCTCATAACCAAGTATTTTATTTAACATTTGTTTACGTTGATAATAAGTCGCTGGTATGTACTGTTGAGCATCTTTTATTTTTGCTTTTAACTCATTTAACTCAAACCATGTATCTGTCAATGAATCAGAATCTTCTAATTCAGGGTTCATCATCAATATTGTTTCAGTTACTTTATTACTTTCTGCTAATTCTTCTTGTGTAAAATAATTAGTTACATCTTTCACTGCTTTAAGTTCTTCTAATTGAGTGATATGGAACAATTGTCTCGTTAATATTTGCATTATTAACGTTTTTCGTGGTACATTTATCAAAGAAATATTGGCATCTGTCAACTGTTTTATTAATTTCAAACGAAATTGAGCTATTCGACGAAAATCATTATATTCGTTAAGGAGATTCCAACATAATTCTAAGTCGTCTGACGAATAAGATACGTAATTACGAGTTGTTGACATAATACTCATTTTACCTCACAATGGTGTTGTTATGAGAGAATCTGAATGAAAAATTAGAACGTTTAGGTTTATCTACAGTAGTAAGAAGTTGCGCAAGCAGTAGAAATCTTTTTCTTTCTTCTGTTCTTTTACAATGAAAAGGTGTACTATAGCTTTTGTTTCTTGAATTTATTTCTCATTGCTTTCATATATAAACTTTTTCTTTATCTCACAACTTTGCTGTGATGAACAACGCATGCTGTTTTTGTTTATTGTCTTTGTCATGGTTTTCTTATGTTTAGCCCATCTCTAGTCACGGAGGACGAGAACTGACACCATTCCTTGATTTCAAATGTTCAACTCTGTTGTAGTGTGATAAGGAATGACTCGTCGCAATTATTCTCCTATATATAACAGACAGAAATAGTCGTTTTTCAATATACCTTGACCTCTGATAAATATGAAATAACTTATTTTTCATATTAAATTATACTTTATCATTATAAAAAGAATACATAGGGTCAGAAGAAAAATAAAATGCGAAAATATAATCCAAAATAAAGTCGTATGAATTTCTTGTTATTAGAACACAGGTTCGCAGTGGTGGCGCGAGGAAGATAAGGGGGGGGAGAGTAGTTTCAAAAATTGAAGTGAGTTCAAAAAGATTTTTTGGCAAGTTTGATAAAGTAAAAGAAATAATACAAAATTTGACATTTTTTCATTTCGGGTTTACAGTTGTATAATCCGTTACCCCCACACTTCGCAGACACAGGAAGAAAACAGCATTTTTTCACTGTTCCTTCATATCCTTCACAAAACAACATACTACATTCTACGATCAGATTTATTTCTGGACCATCTTTCTACTAATTCTTGAGTGTTCATAGCATCTACAAATACTGTTTCTATTGAACATGATAACAACGCTTGTAATCTTTCATCACCCATAGTTATTCGTATTCTGTTTTTTATTATTTTCATCTTGGAAAAACTTCACTCGTTGCCTGCTACTGTGACTAGAATTGTTAATAAATATCTATATGCATGGTATAATCTGGGGATTGTTAATTTCCGTTTACTGATAAATAATGATGCATCTGTAATTGTTACGCATTCTTCAGCTATAACAAAGTTAAGTTGTAACAGAGAAACAATCTCTATTCGTCCTTGACTAGTTTGTTAGAAAAAAGTTATGGTCAGTTTACTCTGCTAGTGGAAAAGTGTATTTTCCCTTGTTTTCCGGCGGATTTTACGAACCTTGTAAAGCGTCTCCTGGCGAAGGAGTCGAACCTAGAACCTTAGCCTAGTCTCAAATGAAAGAGCGAATACACAAATTTCAATGAAAAAAATTATATGATATATCTGGGTGCTATGGATAAGATTTCTGAAAAACTCGGTTTTCCAGAAAATCTTATAAAAGACGAGGTCAGATGGCATGAACAATAGCTAGATGGATGTTATTATTGAAAGATTCCGTTCTGTTGAAAAGGACAGAATATAGATTTCGAAGTATAAACTTAAATATAAATGCTTTGTCACCAAATGCGTTTTCTGACACAGTTAAATGGAGAAGTAACTGTTTCATATAGCAAACCTCGCCTCAATGTAGGGAACAAACAAAATTCTTTATTATGTTGAAACACAACAATAAGAGAAAAAAGTAAGGAGACAGAAAAAAAAATAGTTTGTTATTGTACCACATTTCTGTAATTACGATGTGAATTCTTCTTGGCAAAATTCTCACAAAGCCCCTGGTAGTCAGCTATGATAGTGTGAACTATGGAAGTTGTAGTAGAATAATGTGAAACTATGAAATTTACAGAATGGTACTGTGATACTATGAAAAAAAGCAAAATTCTCGCAAAGCAATGGTCGTGGCGCTGGGCAAGTCAAGTCAAAAATGACTTGACTGAAAGTTATTTTTGGCTTGATCTGAGAACCTTTTTTGTGACTCATGACTTGAAAATTTTTTTAAAAATCAATTCAAGTCATGCATATTTTTAAACCTCTTATGCAGTCTAATTTTAAATAATAATTCACAATGATTTGGGAACGTTGATGTTATAATATGTAAGAATTTACGCACAATAGCAAGACGCGCATTTTACAATAGCATAGCGAACCTGCAGTGGCGAAGCGACCGTTGGCGTGAAGGGTGGGTACACCTCCCCTGCTTTCAGAAATTTCCTCGCAAATTTGCTCCGATTTGAGCCAGAAGTACGAGAAACTTACTCCGATTTTATAAAAGAATGGACTGAGTTTACTCCGATTTTGCCAAAGCTTTGTTTGAAATTTTTACGGTTTTTGCGCAGATATTTGCTGTTTTCTCCAATTTCAATATGCTACAAAAATGTGACAAAATCGAGAAAAGCTGGAACAAAGTGGAACACCTCCTTCTCAAGATGGTCAGGTCCAAGTCCCTACTGACGCATTAGTTGACAGCCTTGGACTTGTTTTTTATCGACTCCAGTTGGAGTCCAGTTAGGATCTATCATAATCAATCATAAAACTAGTGTAATCTTAAACGTAATTGACTCGCTTTTTTTCGTCAAATATATATCTAATATGGAATAGTGACTAAACTTTCTTATGTAGTTGTATATGATTATGAGATTTGTTCACTTGATTTATTGAGAAGACGCGAAAAAAGTTAGTGTAGTGGTTCTGTTTTCTGCTATAAATTTGACTGAACTAAGTAGACAGAACAGGCTAATGAATAACAATGGATAGATATAACAGAATACTCATTTAAATTATACGGTTATCAGACAGTAATACTGTTTTATTTGACACTTAACAAATACATTCTCCGTACGAAAAGTTAGATACTTCTCGACAGAATATGTCAAGTAATTTGTCAGGCAAATGTCCTCTGTGTCTTAAACCGGTTCTAGTCAGAAACTTTAAACGTCATTGTAACAGTTTGAGACTGATCAAAAATTTCAAAAGCAAATATGCAAATTAAAAGAAAATATAATCAAAAATAATAACAATGAGAACATTTTACGGTAAACAGCAACAGATGATCTTCCAATTCACCGGTCAACATCAAATGACTTTTCACAACAACAATCAGAGTTGCAAGTAAAAGAAATTGAAAAATTACATAAAGTAAAGGAAGGATTATTAGCTGTCATCAAAGAACGAAACTTGGCGTTAGTATATCGTTGTCCAGATCCAATATTTCGATTGGGACCGTTAAAGTTGCCGTTGATTACGTAGGTTATATGCTTGATATATGTGAAAAAATAATTGTTATTTCGTCCGTTGACATTCGATGTGATGATGCATTAGTAAATCCATTCCAAGATTCAGCTAACACATACGTTCAATTACAAGAACGTCATACACGTCCAAATGAAACAGTAACAATAACAAAATTAAAGAAAAATCAATCATCCTATAGTGTACCTGAATGCGATGAAAAATGTACTAACTTTTGTCAACAACATTTAATTGCTTATTATCATGAGCGTCAGCGACATTGCTATTCCTATCATCTATGTGAAGCTATTGAAATAACAAAAAAATTCAGTTAATATCAAAGGTTTAGAAAATCATCACTATCGTGCGGAAGATATACTCATTGATTATGAACGTGCATCAAAAATTGTTATAAATAAATGACCAGCAAAAGCACGTTATTTTCAAAATTTTAAACAATGTTCAATGAATGTGTTTAGTAAATTCGTTTACGATCATAGACAAGTGGAATTTGAGCGATTATTAACTGATATATCAACAGAATACGAGAAAACCGCTTCACAATAATTATGCGACAAGAGAACTAAATTAGTTCAGAAAATTATTAAAGGTTTCAGCTGTGTATTAACAACAAGAAAAGATAATCAAGGTGGATTTTTTTCAAATACGTTTCGTTTCATTCTTGACATTCCACGTGAGCTACCAGCAAAATCAAAATGTGATTATACAAACCGAACGAAAAATTGTGAACTATCATGTTTGACTGTAAGTGATATATTAACAAGAATAGAATCAGACACAAGCACCGACGATCGTATTTCTGATTTAAGACAATATATCCACGACTTGGATGAAGATGCATTAAACTACTACTTACATCATAAATATGTGTACGACTTACAGAGGAGATTGTTTTGAATTGAATATTATTTTTATGAATGTAATCCGATTATTGATAGTGAGGCCAACGTTGCTGATTGTAAAATAACCAGGAAAGGGTTTGAAATCAAGCAGCATTTATCGGGATTATCAACTGATAATTCTAAAAATCTTCATATATCACAAATGATATTTGTAACGGAAAAAATTGGCTATTTTACTGTTAGTAACTATCCACATGATCGATCATCTTTATACTATTTTAATTTTACAAGTTTATCTTATGTTGAAGTTGAGTTAAAACAAAAGTTACTGTCACCAAGTACACGATTAGTATTAGATGAAAAAGCAAATATTTATTTCCTTTATGATAACTTTAAAACAACGTGTGAAGCGTGGCAAACTGGATGAACGTACTAGTCGACTACAAGCACCGACTCTCATAACAAATTTATACGACTATACCGTTGAAGACTTTGTCATTGAACCTGATAATAATATAAGCAATCTAAAGCTAGAATTTATATCAACAGCATGCTTTTTACAAGGTAGTGATTCCATGCTGCTAGTGGATCAAAATTATAACTTGATAGAGTATCGCTATTTGAGTGGCTTTTTAAAATTTATTTGTAGACGGGTAAATGCAGATACATATATCAGAAAAATTCCATTGAAGCCGTCCACCAACGACGATAAATATATTTATCGTCGCTGTGTATATATACACAGCTCTCTGCTACGCCTGACGGAAATTGTATCTTACTCCAATGTAAAAAGTCAATTGATATTTACGATTTAACATGGACAATGATTGGTACCATTCCTATTCATAATCCAGACATATTTTGTAGTTACAAAATATGTACTGATCAAACAAATACTTACATTATATTAAATGAGAAATATAGTACTAATCGTATTTATCTACTTGGTATTTATACTACCTCGGCGACTAAAACGCTGGATATTGAACGTCCAAAAGTTAAAGAAATTAAAGGGTTTCTATTATTATATATATTTTATTTAGCCCAACGGAAATTTGGTCCATCTTCGAATTGCATTGGTTGCTCACGAAAGGCTCAAATAACAATCTTGGTTCCTGACAAATTTCCGATCAATGATGATGAACTTAATACATATTTCACACGACTATATACCATCGGCATGAATTTGCAGCTTAATTCATTATCAGATCCTGATTATAAAACAATATTTCGTCGTCTAGTCCAAATGTCGCTAAGTGATTTTAAACAAATATTGGAATCTCGAGTGCCAACCCACGTAGCAACAATAGAAGAATCAAATATGTTCCCATTACAGGATGGAAGGAATATAACCGATGATATAGCTGCATGGAAAAATTCAAAAGATAACAATACAGCCCTGGTGCAGTGTATTACAGAGCTAAGTGAGTTGGCCACTTTAAATACCGTTCTGCTTTACTGAGTACATCGCTCTTAATTTTTTTCCAGTTCATGTTGGTCCTTATGAAACAATGCTCAAAAGTTGCCAGGCAAAACTAAAAGTTATTGCAATAGTTGGACGGCAGAGTGGAGATACAGCATTTTCCGAAGCATAATTGAGTGTTATCTATTATGCTTTCCTCTATGTCTAGGTAAATCTTTCCTTTTGAATCGCGTAACTAAGATTCAATGTGGTATCCACTCGTTGTACGGATGGAACATGGTTATTGGTTGCATTTGTTCAAGGGCAACCTCTAGTTATTCTTGACTGTGAAGGGCTATTTTCCACTCGTCGTAACGCTCTAGACGAAAGCAAACTTTGTCTGACGCTGTCCGCCGTAACAGACATATTATTACTGAATCAAGATCTATCATTTAACCGTTATCTGACTCAATTATTTAGCAATTTTGCAAAAAACTGTGATCGAACGAAAGGTTCAAATCTATTTAAAGGTTTTTTGATGATGCTCATACGTGATGTTTCGGCACAAGATGCAGATGGTGCTTTTACTGAGTTTATCAGCAATGTACGTCAGCAAGCTGCTAATAATCGTTCGTCCTATTTAGAAAAATTATTCGGTGAAGAAATTCGAGCTCAATGTCTGCATCATTTTGAAAATCGCGTCTTTGAAAAAGAAATTGAAGATATGAGGAAATTAATTTTGGCGTTGCCTTATCGTTGGAATAACGGTCAAGAATTTCTAGAAAGTTTGAAGCTAACATTAGCACAGGTGCATACGGGCGATGATACAGTTATGGACATACATCGAATAAAAATGAACTTTTCTAGATTAGAGAAGGAAACACATGCAATGCTCATACAAGGTATGTGAATTTTTAAATATCGAATAAGTTATCTGATTGAATAATAAATATCTTTTATAGGCGGAAACCAGTTTTCAACTTGTGAAAAATGCGTCGTTACTTTGTGTAACCTGACGGATCCGGAAACTAAAGAAGAGATAGCAATTGACCAAGGACGACTTAACTTCACAAAATACATCTACAGTGAGGACACCAAGAGAATGGAAGAAGGAGAAGAATTATCCCGGGCGGCATTATTATTTCATGACGTCATAGCGAATTATTATGAATGTGCTCCTAATGAATTATATCATAACGTGTGGTACACAAATGTTGGTAATGTCTTAAATCAGACACACTTGACCATCGAGTGCAGTTCATTATGGCCTATGAATGCCGACGACAGATGCAGCATATTGTGCTGATACCAAAGACTTTGAAGTAGCATTAAAATCAAAACAAGATGTCTTGTATCAAAGTTCGAAATTATGCGTTAGCGACTGTCATCGCTGTAAACGTTTGTGTGTTAAATACAATGATCATCGCGATGATAGTGATTGTAGCAAGGATCATTTATGCAAGGAACCATGTGAATTATGCGATAAAAACAATCCCTGTTGTCGATTATACGGACATAATAAATAGGTATGTTACAAACCCAAACCCAAGTCTCGTACTTGGGTCTGGGTACTGGGTACCCAAGTCTGAGACTTGGGTTTAGATATTGGGTCAGACTTAGGTTATTAAAAGATTCCTTTTAACTGAGATACCTTCTTTTGTTGTGGCTCTTTGAGAAAACAGGATGTAAGATGTTTATTTCGGCCTGTGGGCATACGTAATGCCTAATGCTAATGATAAGAGCTCATTTTGGATTAGTTCAAATATCCAACAGTTGAATGTTCTATTCTACTTATCTTGTTCATATCATCCTCATCCTTGAAACAGAGAAAAATACTAAAAAAATAAGCACTGGTAACATGCCAAAAATATGTTAACAAATGATTGGTGAACACTATAAAAAATGATATAAAAGAATAGGGAAAACTAAAGAAAAAAAAGTGAAATTCTGAAAGCGAAAACAGCGACGATGAAGAGAAAAAGATAAATGAATAGTATGGCAGAAGAGCGTAAGGTACTACTGCTAAGTTTCATTGAAGAAGAATATTAATGTACTTTGGCAACTGACCCAAACCCAAGTCTTAGACTTGGGTACCCATACCCAAACCCAATACACCCAAGTCAGTTGGGTTTGGTTTGGGTTTGTAACATACCTAATAATAAACATCATCGTTGTAATGAGGGGCATGTTTGTGGTAAGCCGTGTACGGTCTCAACTACGTGCTCAATATTTTGTGCATTAGAATCGAAACATAAAAATCAAGGAGTGCACGATTGTCAGAATCGTCATTATTGCACCGAAAAATGCTCACAACATCCCCAGTGTGATAAAATATGTTTATATGATGCGTCATATGATATTTATATTATGATATTTATGATATTTATTTATGATGTTTATATGATATTTAAAAATCATTTTCATCAAACTTTAATCGGTAACAAGCAAGTTAATGAACTAAAAGCTTTAATTGATGGCGTAGGTGAAAAACACGTAATTAATTATCATATTTGTGGAACGGAATATACATGTGCCGATAACTGTGCTCAGCCTGGTATCTGTGCTATCGACTATGATATTACTGAAAAAGAGTGGACAAATGAACTGAATACATTTCCATACAAGTTTTATGAACCAAAACCAGCTCGATCAAAATGTGTTGTGGCTAGGCATGCACCAGTTCCAATCTTAGGCTTGGAGGATTGGCACCAGTTAGGCTTGGTACCAATCCCAACAATCTCCAGTTAGGCTTGGTATCAGTCGGACTGGTCGACCAGTTAGGCTTGGTCGAATGCAGTAGGCAAGAGCTTCACCGTACAACCTATGGTGTAACCGTCATTGCACTATGCGCTTAGAGTAATTTTTTTTGTGCTTCTGTTTTACTTCAAAGAAG
>CAJNOQ010008103.1:0-11540 GCA_905250885.1 Didymodactylos carnosus
CCACAGGAAAAAATGAGTTTTTTTTAACATTTTTTGCGATTTTCCAACCGGTTTTTGAATTCTTTTATTTCAAAAAAGATGGCTCAAAATTTTTCTGATACATACAGTTTTGTAGAGCTCGTTGAACTCTATCGAACCATGTAAAAATTTCCAAGAAAAACGTTTTACTCTATTTTTGAATTACTGGCATCTTAATTTTCTACGCCAAAAAAGTATAGAATTTCTGAATTGTTCATGCCTTGACTCTTAAATTGATATTTCGACTTTTTTCTCTACTAAGAGAGAATTTCCGATAAAGGGTTATATATAGAATTGGTTGGTATATCATATTTTGAACAAAAATTAAGATGCACTGAATGGTATACGATACAAAGTAGATCACTATAGTAGATCATTATAGGAAAAATTATGCTTCTAGTAATAGTCGTCTAATGAAGCAATTTGGTTTATAATTTAACATGCTACAAATTGTGATTTATCTATATGTTATACATCAAGTCTCATGTATGAGGCCAAAGAACTTTTGAAAAAATCTTGAGAATCGTGTAAATATGTTCTACAGTTACAATTGGACACCTGTTAAAGATATTCAGCAATAAAAAATCTGTAGAAGAAAATGTTTATAACAATCTAGTAGGAGAGACCTTATCAAAAATTAAAACTTTTGGTTTTCAACATTTGTTTAAATCCATGATAAAATTACTAAATACAGGAAAAAAAATACATACTCACCCAACACATATTTGTTGTTCACCAACAGAAAAAGAAAGAAAAAGTCCTGTTTTTTCCCATGAACGGACCGGGAAACTTTTTCTAGGGAGGATCAATTTCAAAACTGCACTACAAAAGTGCTTTCTTCACTAACTTTTTTCCTTCTGTCATTAAGAAATGGAAGGAGCAAATTTCAGACCTTCCGTCAATGGCTTCTCTTTGTAAACCGCAAATATTTAGAAAAGATTTAAAAATCATTCATACTGGTATTCAGATAAAGTTTCCCTCGTTTGAGTCTCGCCGTATTGATGCCCTCTACTGTCGACTTGGGATGGATTTCTTTGAGCTTCTTAAGTAACACAAATTAATTAATGACTATTTCTGCAACTTTTTCCTATCACAAAATCCTAGCACAAGTGTACTAGAGATCTCTGAACAGTTTTTCCTGAAGTGTCTTGCTTATGGACAGAGTCGTAAAATCCTGCTTGCCAGTGGCAGATCCAGAAATTTTCAACAGTACGAGTGATTTTTAAATAAGCCTTTTAGTATGTAATTGACTTTTTTTTGTGAGAGTGCGTATTATTTCGTACCTGAAAACAAATTTTAAGAAATATACATAAAGTTATTTCGCAAAGCAAGATCACGCATACATATCAAAAAGGTACGAATGGCCGCTCACAGGCTGGGTCCGCCACTGCTGTTTGGTATGCTTGAAACTGCGACATACCTGTGACCTTAGATCAGCTGCTACTGCGTTCTACTCTTAATCAAGATGCAGTGTATTTAATCTACAAAGCTGTCTGTCAGTTCATCACTGATACTCAGCAATATTGACTAACTCCTGTACGTTTCATGACTGTTGCACGCCTCTGCTTGTCTGTTCTCTTTGTCTTATAAAAAGAAGGCGTCTCTCCAGACGTTATGATCTGCGTGTTCTTCTCGTTTTTAGTTATTTCAGGTTTTTTAATGTATCGTTTAAAACAATAACACATACTCTCTTCTCTAGCTGTCTCAATTTTTGTTTTTAAGCTGATCGTTTCTCTTCCATTGTCATTTTGTCTTTTTGTTTCTTTCACTATCTCCTCCTCCTTTTCCTTATTTGGAAAGTCAAAGAATAATGTAATGTAGTCCCTAGATCAGCATTTTAATCTTTGTACTATTCTTCTCTTTCTTACTAATATAAATAAAGTTTATATCCACTGCTTATTTCCCCTGATATTTTTTTCCAGGAGGGACTGACGGCCCTCCAGTAGTTCCTACCTATATCTTACGCGTACACTAGTATAGAAATTTAAAAATGCAATGTCTGCTGGATGCCTTGGAATAAAGTCTTCCATTTACCAAACTAAAATCGTATTCATGTGTCATTTTTATATATTTACCTATACGTGTTTTTTATTCCAATCACTGTTATAGTTGGTATAACTTATTCATTACACTATATATATGTTAAGTGGGTGAGTACAAAGATATTGCTGACAGTTATTAGACCTATTTTTTTTTCTGAAGTCTCTGAAGTCGACTTGATTACTTTTCATCTCGCTTTTTTCACTATTGAAAGAATATCAGTGTTTCATTTTCTGCAAGACTATTTATCGAAAAAGAAAAACAATTAGGTAACTTCGTATTAATAATATTTCTGTGTGAAGACAGAGTTATTCGTTTACGGTCACTTTCTTCCGTTCAACTTGATCAAAAAGAAAAAATTTGATCTTATACTCTTTCCTGTTGTTTGTTTGATTATATTTTATGACGATTGACGATTAACAGTATCAGATTCATGTATGTAGCATTTTACTTCAAATAGATTGATTCCTTTTTTCTATTTACTTAGATTTTTGAAAAAATGACGAAGAAAAAATAGAAATTTTGTCAATATATGTTGAGTATATATATATTTTTATGTTCTGTAACAATCATTGGTACGTGAAGTATACAGAACTGATTCAAACTGTAATAACAGTATAGAAAGACATTATTAAAATTCGGTTACATCGCCAAGAGAAACAGAAAAACGGCAAGTTGTATATAATTCTCTAGAGAATTGATTACGAAATAATGTCAACTAGACTGTATCTGGTATGGACCAGATGCATCAAGGCGAACGATAAATGAGACAGACAATGCACTAATTTTAGTTGGAAAGTTTTTCGAAAATGCAATAAAATTGCTCCTGGATCCTCTCACATTTAAATAATCTCACTTCTTATACGTATTCTTTTTTCTTTCACATGCTGGAGTACATTTTAAGACTTTTATCACTTCATTTTTTTTAAAGAATTTGTAATCATGATCGTTCACCTTTTCAGCTTTAGCAGTTGATTGATAATACACAATAGAACAAAAGAAATGGCACAAGGTCAAGGCAGTGGCGGTATGAGTTTAGGAATGAAATTTATTCGCTTAATCATCTTCTTGTTTAATATCATCTTTTTTCTAATTGGTATCGTACTATTGATAATCGGTATTTACGTGATGGCGGATCCAAAATTACAAAAATTAAGACCAGTTTTGAATATTGATTATGCTAATGTTCAACAAGGTTTATCTTATGTCGAAATATTCGCCATTATTCTCATCGTTATTGGGGGTACTTTGATTTTAATTGGTTTTCTTGGTTGTTGTGGTGCCATTAAATCGTTTAAATTTATGCATATTCTCTATGCATTTATTATCGGTATCGTTATTTTGGCGGAAATTGGTATTACCATTT
This sequence comes from Didymodactylos carnosus, assembly GCA_905250885.1. Classification (NCBI taxonomy): domain Eukaryota; kingdom Metazoa; phylum Rotifera; class Eurotatoria; order Philodinida; family Philodinidae; genus Didymodactylos; species Didymodactylos carnosus. The sequence continues at coordinate 3,425 of CAJNOQ010008103.1, forward strand.
ATTTTGTTTCGTTTCAATCAAAGTTTAAACAGAAGTTAGTGCCGAAACTACAAATGTCTATTACGAACGCCTATGCGGGACCTCCCATCACTCAAGGAGCAAATCCCGGTCCAGTCTCATTATCATGGGATTTTATACAATACAATATGCGATGTTGTGGTGCAGTGAGTAAATTTGATTTCAACAGCACAACAGTTTGGACTCGCGTCAATCCATTCAATTCATCAGCACCTCAACTCGCTTATCCTTTAACATGTTGTCCGATCATGGCTAAAAATAATTGGAATAAATTGCCACTACAAGAACTAAGTCAAGCTCAAACATGTGCCACCTATGATGAGGATAAAGTGTACACACAAGGCTGTTATGACAGTTTGATGACACTAGTTTCGTCTTACAAAAAACATACGATTATTGGAGCCGTTGTCATTTTAGTTGTGGAATTATTGGCATTTATATTTGCCATAATATTATATCGAAGAAAATCCGACTATCACGCATTATAGACGAATATCAATGCGTCATTTTTTTTCCTCCATTACCTAAACAATCCCGGATTGTACATCAAAGTTTATCCAGCTAATTGGTCAACTTTCTTCTTATACAGGTTCTTATACAGGTTCTATCTGTTTATTTTATAATAAAAATCGTGTAAAACATAGTTGTATATCGAGTTAAAGTAAAACATTTCTGATGATAAATTAAGACAATAACATATTTTGTATGCCACCAACAATGTTACCACAATCTCTGGATAATTTCATGCAGTACCATCGGATCGAATCTAGAGAGTAAGAAGTTAGTCGTTGAGAAAAAACAAATCATAAGTGTATAGTCACATACATCTATCCGATTAGTGTCGAGTCGGGGTGGGATAGTTCCGGTTCCTAAGAACTGGTAACAGTTCCCGTTCAAAAGAACTGGACTGGAACTGTCCCAACTCTAGTGTCGAGCATACTGATATTACATTTCTACATGAATACCATTGCGTCCAAATCTGCCCCGCTGGAAAATATGTGAAGGTTTTTTCGGGAATTAAAAACTATTTCCTTGGCAATTTGCAGTTTCCGTTCTTTCAGCGTGAACTATTTTTCAGTTTAAGTTTATTGAAGGAAAACTGCTTTCTGATCTAGCGACAGTCCAATAGAGGTCTGCGAGACCAAACGTTTTTGGTCCCGGTCCTGTGGAAAGAACTCATTTTTGATCCCGGTCCCGTGGTCCAGTAAATATTTTTTCAAAGTAGCGCCCGTAGTTTGAAAGTCAGCGCGTTGTAAATTACAAAGATTTATGTAATACTACTGCAGACACAAGTTCAGAAACATTAACAAAAAAACAAAAACATGAAGAACAGGATGATGATAATAACAGGCAAAAAGATAATGATAGTGATAACGATGAAATGGCAACAACTGCAACACTTGATGATGACTTTTTTTGATAGATAAAAATGAATAGTATTCAACTATGAACTTTCAACAGTAGACATTTTTCCTTTTCTATTGTTTAAGCTAGAAGAAACTTATAGCTTTAGCTGTGTTTACAAAAATTTGAACTTTGAACAAACTGTGTCAGCGCGACACTAATTCAAGCTAATCTGGAAAATAGCACTATGGGATGAGATTATTAACTGAGGACTTTTCGAATTATGTGTGAATTCTTTCTCGCAGAACTACTGCCTACATACAAACAGGCACAGAAACTAAGAAATTTTTATACTTCATACAAGACTATTTTCAAAAAAACCTGGTCCCGGTCCTATTAAAAGTTCCACGGGACTGGGACCATCCCGTAGACCTCTAGGTCCCGGTCCCGTAAAAAAGATTTTTCTGGGTTCCAATCCCGTTAAAAGGCTCGCGGGACCGGGACTGGGACTGTCCCGCAGACCTCTACAGTCCAACAGTTCATATTCATAGGAGCGACCCACTAGTTCTAGTTCCTTCGAACGAGAACTACAATTGTTTTTGATTGAGGGATTGTTGATTGCTTTCGTTCTTAGTGCTCTGTTAGTTTGCTCGCACTTTCAAAATGTTTCTTATATGAATACATAATGAACCAATAGAGCACTGAGAACGAAAGCATCAACAACTCCTCGCTCAAAGACAACTGTAGTTCTTGTTCGAAGGAACTAGGCCTGGTGAGTAGTTCTTCGTTCCTATGAATGTGAACTGTTGGTCCGTTCCTAAACTAGGAACGGAAATTGTTTTCTGAACAGTTTCTGTTCAATAAACTAGAATTAGAAAGTAATTCCCATTATCGAGTAGTGAACAGGCCTACTCACAGGTTCGTGTTCATATTCAGATCATAGTAGAAAAATATGATTAATTTGTAACGATACACTTTAATCCAAAAATGTACAACAAGTCATTTTGCTTAGCTCAGAAAAGAAAACAGAGTATGACGTTATGCTCGTGTAAATCTATAATTAGATTTGCTCGATCTGAAAAAAGGATATAAAATAGTCGACTGATGATCAGACCTTTAATGTAAATGACTCATAATGTCGCTGAGTAAGAGAATGATGTTGTAACGACATTATCGTGAGTATGACATGACACTAAATGACAGCGACAAAATAAGTAAAGACACCATTCTGTTTGGACGGTCTCTCTCTTATACAACAAGAACGATATAATAGTGGTGAACTAAACGTTATATTAATGAATAATAATACCACGGCAAATGCCTGACAGAATACGACTTTAGTTCTGTCCATTTATCGACGTAGAGTAACGATACATGGTAAAATAGCCACGTTCCTCGATTTTTCAAAGAACTGACTAAGGAATGAATTGAAATTCTTGGAAATGTAAAGATCTGAGTTGTTGTGTTTCAATAAAACAAAACGAGTTCTTACTCAGTTCAGTTTTTCAGCTCATTTTAGTTCTTCGAAGCTCAAACAGAATTATTTTTTTATCAAAGCACAAAATTATGCACGCTTCAAGGTCAATCCGTGCCTTGACAATCATTGATAGAATTGATCAAGCCATCGTCTATTCTAAAATATGGCTCGGTCGATCCATCAATCATCTGGTCACTTGTAGGATCACTCGATCGGTTTTGCCATTGTCAAGCATAACATTTTTGCTGTATGCGTAGAGTATAAGAGAAATAATTTAGCCGTATATTCTCATAAGCACAGTACTGATTGCATCGAACACAGAGACCTACAAAGAAAAAAAGCTCAAAACGAGTTTTTCAAAAAAAAATAAAACATAGAAACGAATTTTTCGATCTCGTATCTTCTTTAGAACAAATGATTATATGTAATTTAATCAACGTATTAAACCTCTATTAAAACTAAAACTATTGTTACATAAATTTACAACGAACAACGAGTCATATCTGGTAGTCCCCCCTATCAGTATTTATCTCTCATTAATACTCATCTTTTTTTTCTTCTTCTCTAGAATCAGTTGGGCATAATGAACGTATGGTATATCTCACCACAGATTTACAATGCAAATCAAATATAAATGTTTGCTTGAGGAAATCCAACTTCACCTTAAAGTCATCATTTTGTCCAAATTTATACAGTAGAGTCGAGAAACTTCGTTCTTTGAAGATCTAAAAGCTTTTCGGTGGAAATTAAACGAATGGTGGGTGCATTCCAGCCCAATATTTCTCGTAAAAAGCGGGTAAAAGAGATGGACAGGAAGAGATCTGACATTGCTTTTCTTTTCGTCGACAGAGGACTCTTTGGTTATCATTGAAGAAGACAGTCTGGTGAAGAAGAACAAGGGAAAATTCCAGTATCCTGTCGAAACCTGCCTCTACGTTTAATTATGACTTGTACCATCGTCATTTATTGGACTATTTATCTGACTATGATCCAAAAAAAGACATAAATGTGCATGCGGTGCAAAGGAAACTGTATATCACTACTTATTACTTTGTACTATCTATGATACCGCTCGTCTAACACTATTTGAAGCTATTACTATAGTGAATTTACCTGTTCCTATTACGTTCGATCTACTTCTGCTTAACGAGATACTATGCAGAGAACATTTCGCATTTGTATATCGATGTGTCTTAAACTATATCATCGAATCTAAACGTTTCAACATAAAATCATAGGATCATTTCTGAACATCTGCCACCAACATTTTAATACATTTTTAGTTTTTTGTTTGTTTCGTTTTCTTATTGCTCACTTTGATGGATTTTAACTATATGAATACCTTATCTGTATCTATATAATGATTTGTCCGATTTAGTGTAGATATGGTGAAATACTTTACTTAATAAACAGTTTATACCAACCTGCCTTTTCAAACGTTGCATATTTCGTCTCCATACTCAATTACGCTAAGCTCTCATACAGCTTAACATCGTAACACCAAGTTTTGCAACAAGGCGCTTAAATAGTATATATAATATGCTTCTCTAAAGCCATCGCTAAATTATCGTATAGTCTATGTTATATTCTTGTAGAATCTAAATTACATTGACACGAATTCTAGATTCTGCCATGATAATTTCTTTCAAATATAATCGATCGATACAGCCAGTTATAAAGTAGATGACAAAATTAATTTATTGAAAATCTTGTTGTCATTTTCGATTCTCAATTATTTGCTCTTGCTGCATACATGACACGTGTCATCTTCCTTCTGACTTTTTCATATACCTCAAATAAGACTATTAATCATTTTAAAGTAGATAAAGTGCTGTTCTCAATACAGTCCACTCTTGAATCGATCCATAAATGTTGGTGACTTCAATTTTTTGAATCTTCTAGATCCACTCATATATGCTGATCATCCAACTGGAGAGAGTATATTATATTTTATTTATACCCATTTTAAGAGATCTTGCTCTAAAAGTGGACATATATTGGACCGTGATTGAGAAAAAACAACATTCAACAATTCAACATTAATCTTTATCAGTTTTTAGTTAGTTTAGAATAATACAAAAAATATCGTTTTCGATAACTGTACTACTAATAAAGACATTTTATTTATTAGTTGTTTAGATTACAAATATCCTTGTCGAACATCTAAGTATGAAAGTTTCATACTTTTAATCAAAGTTATTTCTTTGGAGTTTTCAGTTATTAAACATATTTTTATAAAACGTTTTAGACTAAATAAATTATATGCCTAATGTCAGATGACTCTATTAAGCTCTTATCATTTCTTTTACTCACAATATAGCACCCCATTATGCGTCAATGTGAAAAAAAAATAGGAGAGAAATGTGATTCATGTGTACCTGATAATTTTTTTCTTGACAGATGTCGAAACATCTACAACATAAGTAGAAAAGAAGTACGTTTTTTTCTTTTTGTTATTTCTTATATATTATCTCCAGTTAACATTGTTTACCTCAACATCATCGTGTGTCATCTCTAATCTGTTTTAATAATCATTCTTTTAAAAAGTTATATCAAAACAGAGAGTCTAAAGTTATATATATATATAGAGAGAGAAAGTACAGAAAACGAGGAAACATCTTTGCTAGCTTAATTAATATTTATTAAACATCAGTCAAAAAAAAAAATATGGCATTCTCGTGTGGTGTTAAATTTTCTCGAGCACTATTATTTTTCTTAAATTTAATATTTCTAATATTTGGCATAGTCCTTTTGGGTTTTGGTATTTTTATCAAAACTGATAAAGATTTTAAAACTATCTTAACTACATTGTTTAAAACAACAGATGTAGAAGGCTCAGCAATAAGATCTTTGGCATATATTATGATCATCGTTGGTGTTATTACAGTAATAATAGCAGGATTCGGTTTTATGGGTAAGTAGAATAAAGATAAAAATGAAGAAAATCTATTTGTCTTACAATAAGAGTGTTATTGACTCTTTTTTAATTTTAGGTGCATTGTGGAAAAATCGTTGTTTTTTGTATATGTATGCTGTTATTCTTGCCATTTTGATTATTGCCGAATTAGTTGGTTTCATATTGGCTTTCTGGTACAAAGGTAAATTAGAAGAAGTTTATAATAATGATTTACTTGAAGTATTCAACAAAGCATATACTAAAAACGAAACGGATACGCAGAAAGCAATTGAAAGTATAGAAGAGCGATTTAAATGCTGTGGAATTAGTGGTCCCAATGACTATACCAAACTGAATCTAACAGTACCTTCAGCATGTTTCATATGCGGGGGGCCACAAACGTGTACCGGCTGTGCTTCAAAAATTATAGATTTTTTGAAAGATAAATTACCAATATTTGGTGGAATATTGGGTGGATTTTTACTAATTGAAATATTTGGTGTTGTATCAGCGATAAGTCTCGGTGTAGCTATTTCACATTCACCAGACAGATATTCGTCATAGACACAAATTTTCTAGCCATGTTTACAATTTTTGATTTTTACAATAAACCTCAACGAGCAAAGTGAACAAGGAGAATCTATACAAAACCGTGATCTTTATTGAGGCAAAAACCGCTCCTCTTCATTTAAAACTGCGACAGCACATTTAACGGTTATCAGATGCGGCAATTCGAAAGTCAAATATACAAAAATAAAATGTTGCCTTTTTTGTCATGGTTAGATAGAACTGGTCGAGTTACATAAAAAAATGCCATTTTTAAGGTTTTGAAACGATTTTCATATAAAAAAATTTCAAATCAGGTGACATTTAATGAAATTTTTCAAAATTTTCAAAATCTCAATCTTTATCAATCTTTTTAATTTCCAAAACCTGATTCTCCATGTTAAATTGAGTACAGAAAACTGAATTTAATAAAATTAACGTTAAAAGTGATCAAACAATTTCGCAAATACGAGTAGAACAGATGAAAACCCTACCTTGTATCGTGTAAACCAATCAAGCCTTTATAGACTCAAAGAAGAGCATTTCTCTGTTCTAACTTATGGGAAAAAAAAATTACAGGATCATTTTGGATTATCTTTTACCGTTGCTGAGAAATGAATCATTTCCAAACCGGTGTGGGGGGCAACTATTTTCACCAATTTTTTCGCAATACCAAAGACATATTCACAATCTACATCAAAAACTAAGTTGAATGGTGTATGTTTCAGAATTTTTGGAGAACTTTGATTTTTCAACAAAAAGCTCGGGCGAAAATACAAAAAGAAATCGAAGTTCTCCAAAAATTCTGAAACAAACATCATTCTATATAGTAATTTCTTTACGGTTTATTTTCTCTTTTCTCATATATTCTCTATCTGAATCAGTCAGTCTTCTCTCTTGTTCTATCAAATAGCTATATTTAACATTTTTCAAAACCGGAAACGTTTCAAGCAAGTAAACATCCTTTCTTTCCTCAACTACACCAAAAAATTCATCATTTTTGAACAACTCAGTAAATTTTTCTAACTTTGTCGAAATCAAATCATATTGAGCTGGAATTTGTCTTATTTTGAAGCAAAGAAAAACAACTTCTTTCTCATTCAAATAGAGAATGAATTCTAAAATTTTCTTTCTTCCGCTGTGTTAAGTTAAACAAACAGCTTATTTTTTAAGCGCATCTTTGCAAAATCGCCCTTTTTTTACAAAAAAACTACATTTAAAGCGAATATATTAAATACAAAAAAGAAAGAGCATACTTAGGACCACTGGAATATATATCATATCATCAGGAAAAAAAAGTTGGTTTTGAGTTGCTTAAAAGTGCTTTTTTGTATCCAGCACACTCGATAATCCAGAAGATTTTCTATTTTTGGCGAGGGGTACTTCTAAAAGTTTAAAAAGAATTTTGAAACACAAAATGGCACAAAAAGATTTTATGGGAAATTATATTAGTTTGAAAATTCTTTCTAAACTTTTGGAAGTACTCCTCGTCAAAAATAGAAAATTTGTTGGATTATCGTGTGTACTAGATACGAAAAAGCATTTTTCAGCAACTGAAAACTAACTTTACTTTTTTTGTGCCGGTGATATGCTTTGATCTTACGAGGAAAGGACACCAAGTGATAAATCGCTTCTAGCTTAAAACTTAGCGAACAATAGGTAATCGAGTGTGCTGATTCTGAATACTAACATGAGACGGGCCGCTAGACCTCCAAAGACTGGATTTCCAGAAAACCAGTTTTCCAGAAACTCCAAGAACTCTCCAGAACTTTTCTTAATAAGTTAAAATTGTAGCGCGCGAAATTCTGATCACAATGAGACATTGCCCAGCTCTA
>CAJNOQ010008104.1:0-11540 GCA_905250885.1 Didymodactylos carnosus
ATCTGAATATGTATAATAATGCCAAAAATAAATTCCACTGAAAGTTTGCATTTTTTTCACCTTACAAAGTATACAGTTCATATCACCGACAAAAAATTAAAGTTTGTTTAGAGTTAAAGAAAAGTGCTTTTTCGTATTCAGCACACGTGATAACCTAGAAAATTTTCTATTTTTAGCGAGGGATACCGTCAAAAAGTTAAGAAAAATCTTCAAAACTATATAATTTTGCCATAGGAAGTTTTCTGTGTCAATTTGTATGAAAATTTTTCTTCACTTTTTGGCGGTACCCTCTCTAAAAATAGAAAATTTTCTAGGTTATCACGTGTGTTGAATATGAAAAAGCACTTTTCTTTAACTCTAAACAAACTTTAAATATTTTTTATCGGTGGTATACGATAACGTTTCAAATTAAGACGAACTTCTAAGATAGTTGAACTATTTTAAATATATTTAAAGTCTATTCAGTAATACTTCAGAAATACTTTTCAATTATAGTATTTTGCAGTAGTACACCAGTATCTGTTCGATCAATACCTATTTGAAAAAAATAATGTTTCTTCCACTAATAATCATATACCGTACTAATTATAAAAAATACCAATATACATTTCATAAGAATATGTCTCATTGAATGAATAATACCTAATAGGCATAAAATATACACAAGAGATTGTTGATGCGTGGTATACGAGCACTTTCTAACATAAAAAAACAGTTATTTTTATGTTGTTTTTACATCATGTAAAGCACTACAAACGTTTAGGTATATGTATACATAATTAACAAAAGAAAAATTGCTCGTATTTTTTCCTCTGTTTGTCATTATTAAACAAGTTGTAAATACTGATTATTAGTACAGTTAAATGATTTCATTGAATCAATTATTTTTCTCTAATAACAACTATTTTCAATTTCAAATAATTAAATGAGAAAAAAACATGAAATATCTCCTACATATTACCAATTGGACACCACACTTTTCTCCTTATTATTTATATAACTTACATTTGTTTGCAACATAATTGACATAACCATCCTGAATCATTTACATTATAAATTAATCTGCACTGTTTACAAACTTTAGCACCACATTTTGGACAATTATCGCCAGTATTAAAGACAAAACCGAATGGAGTTTGACATCGAGCACACTGATCTGTTCCATTTGCTTGTGGAATTGCTTCTAATTCTTCTACTTCCTTCCGAAGTTGTCTTAAAAAAGAAAATATTAAACATTTAATTGATTCTAGATAACATTATAATCAATAATTATACACATACAAAAATCGTGCTAGATGTTGTGAACGTAATTGTTCGTCTCGATACAATACTTTTAGTATATGTTGTTTCTCATCGTCTTTAAGTGCCGATAAATCGGGAAGTTGAATATCATTTAAATTGTCTAGTTCATCTTTTGTTGATAATGAACGTGTCATTATTGTTCACAGTAATTCATGAGAAGAACATGTCTAAAACAGAAAAAAAGAAAACGGAAAAATTATTGTTCAACAATAACTATTTCTTGATCTTTAGATAATGATCAGTTGTCTAATAATCATATACCGTAAACTAGAGATTTGAAATACATTAGATGTAATAAATGGACTGAAAATCTAACCGATAGTTTATTCTGTCATATTATATCAGAAGAGAAAAATTGAAATATTTTTAGCCAATATTAGTGTTTTGAAACTAGTATCGATAAATTTATGTCAACTGTATATTAATAATTTTATCATTGATAAAATGTAACTTCTCCGATAAAATTGATTTAATTAATTAGAGAATAATCAAACGAGAGCATATGAATATTAGTATAAACTATTTATTAAGTAAAGTATAATTTCATCATATCTACAAATCATTATATAGATATAGATAAGGTATACATATAGTTTAAACAACAAAAAATCCATCAAAGTGAGCAATAAGAAAATGAAGAAAAGAAAAAAACTAAAAATATTAATAACACGAATATTAAAAATGATAAATTGTTCAATTTTTAGTAAAAAGATCAGTTTTTTTTTTATCATATTTTTTTTTTCTCATCTATAGTGAAATATCATGTAATATATTTAAAATAATATAATAATAATTTATTTTGAAGTATAAAAATTTTAGCAAGCTTTGAAATATTTTATTGATCATATCAATGAGAGAAGAAAATATTTTAACTTCTCAAATTTAAACATATTGCGGTATTTTTTGAATATCTTTTGATCAAATTTTCAAAGTAAAATGTGTTTCAATACGACGAACGACGAATAGTACACTGTTTATAGTATCCTACAAATATTTACAATTATCGTTAAGAAAGAGAATAATTGAATTTCAATACGTATGAATCAATATTCGAATAATTTTATACAAATTCAAAAGATTAATTTCGTTACTACTTTCAGATACATTTTTGACTATTGAAGATTTGACTACATAGAACATTTAGCAGGTGGAGAAAAGATATAAAATTTCCCAACGCTTTCATCTCTCTTAGACCCTATTCTAATGAGCCATATTTTTTTCTCTAAGTGTTTATTTTTGAATAAAACAGTATAATTGTGCAGTAGAATAATATTCTATCATCAATGTTTTTTTACTATTCCCCTGTGAAGTAAGATTGTCCTATGATATAAAATTTCCCATCAACTTCAGACTTAGATATTTAATAACACAATAAAAAAATACTTTTTCAAAGTAAGATTAGCGAAACTATTTTTTTGGAAATAAGTAGATAAGCAAATTCTTACTTCATAATTTTGAAGAAAAAAATTTTGAGGACAAAAATAAAAATTACTATAATAATAAAAATTAACATCTTACATTTAATTGAACTACATTAACAACATTTTTTACAATAGTTTTCTCTCTTTTGTAGTATTTTAGTTATAAATCTTGGTAGAGATGGGGTGGATACATGTTTATCTAATAATTATTTTAAAAGTGGATGAGTGAATGAATATAATATTAAAAAAAAATCTGACTTTTGAGCGATGAGTTTCATCATGAAAAACAACAAATGTAGGTAGAAAAAAGAAAATGAGAAAAAAACTATAGGTCTATTATGTGACTATTCATCTTGTATTCACACTATCTATCTGGTAATATTAACTGTTTTGTTCTTTTTTTTTTCTTTTTTTCTTCTACTTTTGAACGTAAAAATTATAAGTACTAACAATCTGTTCATAAACACACTTGTAAAATACGTAAAATTTTTTTTTTACAGTTCAACAACTCGAATCATACCAATGATGATTACGCTTACAATAATGATGCCAACATCAACGAAAATATAAAAAAAGAAGAAAAGTGAGAAGAGAGAAAGAAAAAGATTGAAACTTTGATTCATATATACGTTACATATATATATATATATATATATTATTATAATATATATATATATATATTCCATGAGTACGAAAAGAAAAGTTTGTATATTTATAAAATATATGTAATTTTGGTTCTGTGTCAGTCTCTACTTGTATTTTCATTCGAATGAATGAAAAAAAAAAAAAAAAAGAACAGACTAATTTTTTGAAATATACTTAATACACTTGGATTCATTACCTGTATTCTGAAGTGTATATATATATATAATATATATCTATATATGTATCGTCACATATACTGAACAAAAATTGTAAATATTTACCTGTACGATATAAAGGATAAAAAGAGGAGAAACACAAAATGAAAAATGTCAATCCTTCCTATATCATATACATCAACTAAACTATGTTTCGAAGGAGTATCACATAATAAATTAGTATACTATATGTGTAACAATGCAAAATAGAAGGAATATGTGACTATTCACAGACTAGTTTGACATATTCTAATCTATTTTTAGTTTATCAACTTCTCTACAAACATAATATAAGTATAAATTTTAAAAGAATATCAAATATTCAAAGTATTAACTTAAAAAAAAAATGTGTGTCTGTCTAATCCTGTGCACATGAAAGTCTGTTTTAAAAGTATATACGTTCTATAGGGTTATAGATCGAGTGATAATAACCTACCAGAAATTACTAATCAAAAAAAGTACACGCATGGATGTTTTCTCTACTCAGTTGGAGGCCGTCAGTATAGTTTGATGGTTTGTTTTTAAAAATATTAGTAAATTTTTCTCCTCTCAAACCGATGAATACTTTCTTCTGTTAATAGCTTTAAAATTATTCACTAATAAGACAGACATTATCAAGAGACTTTTGGACAGATCTCTAGAGACAAAAAAGAATTGATAATATACAAAATAAAATTATTTTTCCTACATTTCTAGACATAAGGCAAAACATTTTTATGTCAATATTCATTTCACAAATTAACATTCGATAATAAGAAGTTTTTATAAGTGCATACAAGTTCTAAAAATTATCACTTTAAGAATGCGTATATAGTCGTTTGATTCTCTACAAAATAACTACTCTTCCGTTTCCTGAAGCTTTTAATAGAACGTCTACTTCTCGTATAGTAGTAATCAACCAATAGCTTGTTTTTCTAGATGAATTATATATTACAGTGACATTTCTAAGAGGATTAACGTGCATATAGATTGTGAAACATGCAATTTTGCATGATATGTATTAATAAAAAAGTTAGATTTTGAAAGTACAATCAAGAACCTTATTCAACAGTATTTGTTACCATCTATAAAACTTTAAATTAGCATTATTCTAACGCTTGTATGAGTCACATAGCATATCTTAATGTTTCGAGACAAAAATTTTTAGCTATCAATATTTATTAGATTTTTAGAACAATTTACTATGTTAGTCTGCCAGTTAGTCTGCTTAGAATAGTTACCGAAATTGCCTTAGAAAGTATTCTTATGCCGTCAATGTACGATATTCTTATGCAATGTACGATATATTACTCATTATATATTTCTTTATAACTACCTTTCGTTCTTGAAGACAGAACACTTCGCTTGTCATGCTGGATACGAAATAATGAAGGTTGAAAAGCGGAAAAAATTTCTTTGCATAAAACATAGATAAATGAGATTGTCAGAAGCATTTAGTAATGCGCAGGATTTGTGTTAATTCAAGAACCAAAAGCCGTGTGTCTTACTTCTTCTAATCAAGATTCTTATTATCTGGAATCGAATTGTCCTTTCATTTAAAAAGACTTCACATGTACAACAGTTTTGCTTATATTATCCTCTACCTCTCTTCCTCTCTTCCTCTCTCGCTCTCTCCTCATATGTAAGACATTATACGGTTAATCGCGCAGAAATACAAGAAATTAAGCACGAGTACACACACATACATACACACACACACACACGTACATGTATTATATTTAATCGGTTCTAGATTCAATAAAGAAAAAATCGTAACGTTTTTTCCTGTATTCTCTCTCTCACTCTCTCTCTCTCTTTCTCTTTCAGTTATTTTTCTCCTTTTGTTTTTATTTGTTAATGAATCTTTAAATAACAACAACGCTCAAAAAACTTAAAACTAAGATAAATTGACATTGATTAAGATTATCTCTTTCTTATTCAAATAAATATTTCGATGTATAATTTAGTATATTCTAGTAGTGTTATTTATTTTATAGACAATAGTGACAGAAGAAATACAAAAAAATAGAAATATATATATATAAATATAGATGAGAATTATTTAACGGTCAAAAGTAATAGAACTAATCGTTGAATCAATCTATACATACATGATGATGATGATGATGATGATGATGATGATGATGTGTGCAATAAGAGAAGAAAGATTGAGAAAGAAAGAAAAAGGATGAATCCTTATTTTCCGGGTTTCTTTTTTTTTTCAATGTCATTTTTATTCGTATTATTTTCTTTGATAAAGACAATGAAATAGACTTACTGTTGGACTTAAAAAAACGAATGTATTTTATTTTTTGATCTGTTAATGATGCTTAAGGCGCTCAATATCGACTAGATTCAATTTAATATAATATATATTATTTTTTTGTTGACTTACATAATTGCTAACACTAACTTATCTATCTAAAACTACAAAAAATAAAATAAAATTGATTAAACACAAAATTGTCCTCGGGCAGGAAACACTTCCTAATTCATAAAGAGATGGATGATACAATTTATTTATTTGTTAATATAAGATAATTCAATAAAAGATAATTTCTAACAGCTTTAACACAAGATACGATAATCAACACACTATTAATATAAGAACGGTGTCTAAATGTTATTACTCACAGTTGAAAGCACTTCATACCGTCCTTATTACAACTGATTAAATTATGAGAAAAAAAAAAATCATTTTTTTAACAACTAAGATTTGGGTTTCAATATCAATGCTCTCTACGCTATGCTATGATAGTGAGAATTCTAACATCCCTAAAAAAAATTTCCATACGTTTTATTTTTATCTCTTTAAACTGTTGTTTTAAAACTAAGAATAACATCATAATCAGAAACAATCGGAAATCTTCTATAATATTGAAAACTTAATACAGTTGAAAATTAAGTTTATGAAATAAGGACTCTTTGATTCTATACATTTGTTTAGCTAACGGTTTATTTTATATAAATTGGCATTTTTATTGTGGGAATTATAAAATTTCGTCTAAGGAGTAAGTCAAATAATTAAAAGATTTTTTATCGTTCATAAATTATTAAATAAAAACCTTAATCTGGAAACACAAACTTTTTTCTTCTCTATTTTTTTATTCGGAAAATAAAAAGAAATTGTCTTTATTTTATATTAGAACTATAGAATACAGAGGTATAGTAGAAATAGCAAAAATAGAAATGAACATAGAGAATGAAAATAGTGAATGATATATAGTGAAAAAACGGAAATAAAAAAGGATGAAATTACGCACGCATAAGCATTATCGGTATAGATGATTTTTATTTTCTCTCTATGTTTTCAACGGATACATATACGATCAATCATTACGCTTGTGTAGATGATGTAAATTAAATTCAAAATATATGTCAATCAGTATTGCAATAAAATTGGTGAAAAAAACTAAAAACTTTTGAATAAACACGTTTTTCAAATAGTCGAGACATGTGCAACCGGAAGGAAGAGACGTGATTAATTAAGAATTGAGAAAGAAATATCGATCAATGAATTGCATGATAGTTTTTAAGTTCATATTAATATGAGCACATACATACACACACAGACAATAGTAACTAAAACCAGCAAACGTTTTGTTGTCTAGTTATCATGAAGTCCCTCCTCCATAATAATATTGATTTATTGTCTTACTATATAATATACTACACAAATACTAACAGTTTTGTTCTCTATAATTTACAGAAAATTTGCATATAAGTAATAGTGTACTCTCGTTTTCATTTTTCAAAGCCTAAATATCAGGATTACAATAGTTGCCATTTAGAGTGTGGTCACGTTTTACATTCAAAATATTTGAGATCAAGGTACTTTTTCAATTCATTTGTCTTAGAAAGCATTTTATCAATATATAACGATGTTTTCTAATATAGAAACATAACCTTGCGTCTCGAGACTTTCTTTTACTTGTGACCTATAGTCACAGGTGAAACACAATGTATATACATCAACTAATTAGTACTTAACAAGTAAAAATTGTCGACTGGTTTACCTTGGTGCATTTGATTATCTATTTCGTCATTATCTCATTATTATTATTAATAGACATGCACCACTTACTTAAGGTTTTGTTCAAGCAAAACATAATTTTTTGGAGCTAGTTTAACCTAGATAAAAAGGAACATTCACTTGGTTTAAGCGTCCTTCTATCTAGCTCCTTTCTAACTAGTTCTAAAAATAAATTGTTTTTGTTTTTTGCTTGCGTGAGACATTAAAGAAAAATATTTTAATTCAGTAATTGCGAATTTTCTAAAGATTTTGAACTATAATTCTATAAAAAGATGAAAATAATTCTATTCGTAATTAAACCAAGTCAGAACATTTACCCTCGACAAAAAAAGATTTTGTGCAATCCGATAAGAATCTTATAAAAATTTTACTCAATTCTTATATAAGATCTTTCATGGAACTGACAGGAATTCTGCTGAATTTTATAAGAATCTTGTAAGATTCACATAGGCTTTCAGAAGAAATTGATAAGAAAAATTAGCAGAACTCGTATGTTATTCTTATCGTATTCTTATAAAAGTCTTATTATATCACATTTTTGCAAGTTTCTTATGTGAAACTTGATCAATTTTCCTACAAAAAAAATTTCAATGCAGCACTGGAAAAAACCCACCACTACCAGTGCGCATAATATACCATGTTGCACTGACACGACACCCGTGCGCACTAGCGTCACATTTTTTCAGTCACCGTTTTGCTTAATAGGTTTGATTCCACTATGTTTTACTCGAACTCATCTTCGAGAACATGGTGCAATCAAATTTTAATGCTTCGTCGAGCAGACGATGCTTTTATCGTGTCATAATCTCTATCTGAAAAGAAAAAGTCAGTGTGCATATTATAAATTCAGAGGAAGTACACAGAAAATTCGACTCTCTGTGCTTTTATCTAAACACGTCCCATTTTCGCTAGTCACAATGTTGAACTATCAGAGTTTTGGACAAGCTTTCTTCTTCAGAAACATTTCTTGAGCAGTTCAATTAAATTCTTCTTCGCTGTATTTCTCACTTCTAGATCAATATTTAACTGCAGTTTGATCTCAAAATAAAAATAGTAAAGGCTGACGTCTTTTGGTCCATTCACTTGTGAATTATACCGGTAAGGTTGCGTTTGACAGCTTCTAAAATGGTCATCCATCTCTCCGTACGCACTTCACTAACTACGTGCAAAATCAAAACGTTCTTCTCATCTTTCCCACATAATACATTAAGTCTAGGGTATCTCCTTCTGTACATGCTTAGTCAAAGTGATTGTGCTAGTTCTCGAAACAAAAATGCACAGAAGTGAGAAAATGTACTCAAAGATTGACGTCCTCACAAATGTAAGTGTCGTCGATGTAAGATCGTTTTGTCATCAGTGGGTTACAGAATGTAGCAAAGATCAGTTCGCTTCTGTTTGATGCACAGAGGATTGGATGCCAAGTCATACCGCCTCACTCACATAATGCTAGATTGGCTCTAGAAACGAATTAATCGAGCTCCAAAATCTACCGATAGAGATTCTCTGAAAATCCAAGTGTGAATGCTTAATGCTTCACACACGACGAATAGTGGCGGAGCCAGCTATGGGCGAGAGGGGGTTGAGCCCCCTCTAAAAAATTTATAGATTTCGAGCATTAAATTTAAATGAGTTTATCTCTGACGGAGTTTAGAAAATTTCTGGGCTGAGCCCTCCCTCTAGATCAAACTCCTGGCTCCGTCACTAACGACGAACATAACCTTACCGATCTGACTCACAAGTGAATGGACCAAAAGACGTCAGCCTTTACTATTTTTATTTTGAGATCAAACTGCAGTTAAATATTGATCCAGAAGTGAGAAATAAAGCGAGGAAGAATTTAATTGATCTGCGCAAGAAATATTTCTGAAAAGAAAACTTGTCCAAAACTCTGATAGTTCAACATTGTGACTAGCGAAAATAGGACGTGTTTAGATAAGAATGACTTTTTTCCAGTGCTGCATTGAAATTTTTTTTGTAGGAAAATTGATCAAGTGTGATATAATAAGACTTTTATAAGAATACGATAAGAATAACATACGAGGTCTGCTAATTCTTATCAATTTCTTCTGAAAGCCTATGTGAACCTTACAAGATTCTTATAAAATTCAGCAGAATTCTTGTCAGTTTCATGAAAGATCTTATATAAGAATTGAGTAAAATTTTTATAAGACTCTTAGTGAGTTCTTCGTCTAAGATGCTTACACGCCGTTATAAGTTTCATGTCTACTAGGGCTTTCAAGAATGGCTCAAAAATAACGAATAATAACTGGTTCATAACTATTTCATACCTAATTACTTTAGCAGCAATAAACGATGACCAATACTAATTTTTCAACTTTTACCAGGTTATTGAGACTTTTCTTTTGAACGTAGAAAACAAAATTTGTTTTTTTGTCTGTATGTGTCTGTATTTTTTTTAACTGGGAGTTAAGTTACATATGTACATGTAAACAAAACAGAAACGGCGAAAAAAAAATGTTTTGGTTCTAAAAAATATTCTTTTTTTTCTTGATTAAATATATACACAGCCACGTCTTTTCTTTCTTTTTTTTCTCTTCTCTCCTTTGCAACATAGCGCATCAAAATACAAATAGTTTGCACGGTAAAGCAATATACATATATAATCGAGAGCAAGTATAAAACAATGTTATACATGTTTTTTTTTCGCCATAAGAAGAGAACATTAGGAACAAAAACATGTCTTTGTGTGATTAAAATAAGGATCATCGCTTATTTATCCTATTAAGAAAAATGTAAAGGATACAAAAACGGTATCATCATCAACTGATAGGTGATAGCACTCTGTACAGTTGTGCATTAACAAAAGTTATACACCATTGACAGCTTTTATTGACATGGAGGGTGCCTATATAAGCTGCTTCTTAAATCAAATGCGTTATATTTTATCTCTTGGCTAAGGCCTTGTCTACACTACAAAAGTTAAAGGAGCTTTAAGCGATTCTATTGGCTAAAAGTTAGTTTAAGCCAATAGAATCGCTTAAAGCTCCTTTAACTTTTGTCACTTAGGCCTTAAGGCCTAAGTGACAAATCCTCCCGTATAAAATATAGGATTTGTATATAAACGAATAACTTTAAATGTACAGAACAAAACAAAAAGATAAAAACTAGTAGCAGCGAGTAGTTTCGATCTACCGATCTCTGAGTTATGAGCCCAGCACGCTTCCACTGCGCCACGCTGCTAACGAGATTTCAATGTTCGTTAAATGGAACAGTTTTGACCGTGAAATATATTTGGCAATGAAAAAAAAAGTTCATGCAGAATTGCGAAAAAATACGTTTTCGTATTCAGCACGCTCCATTAACCCAAAGATTCTCTATTTTTAGCAATGAATGTTGTCAAAAGCTTAAGAAAAAATTTAGAAAGTAATATTATTTGCATAGAAATTTTTTTTCATTGGTTGTTAAAAAGTTTTCTTAAACAGAAAATCGTCTGGGTGATCGACTGCACTAAATACAAAAAAGTACTTTTATGTGGGCGACTTTGTGTGACGTTCATTTTTTTTCTTCACATTGATATGCGCTGTGGGCTGCTAGTCTATCGTGTATAACGTAATAAACGTCTCAGGAATCGACAATTTCTACTACAGGAGCTTAGCATTGTTTACCCTAGTCGAGAGTCCCGGCAGAAGTCCCGCAGGAGTTTTTTACAAAACGGGACTCCGGATGGATTCCCGCGGGACTCCCTCGGGGTTTTTTTCTCAAAAAATTCATAGGGAGTCCTACGGGACTCCACAAAAAGTCCCGCGAGAGTTCCATGCACAAAAAATTTTATTTTTTGAAAAAATCAGTATGAATAGAGAGGCAGGTAGTAAATTCAGGTGTACACAGCAAATTCAGCTCTCTGTTCCCTTATCTAAGTAGGTCTCATTTTCGCTAGTCACAATGTTACACTATCGGATTTTTGGACAAGTTTTCTTTTGAGAC
>CAJNOQ010008105.1:0-11539 GCA_905250885.1 Didymodactylos carnosus
TGTTTATTAAGTCGGTTTATATATCTTTTATTTTATATTTTATTTGCAGTTTGCGAGTGTAGCAATGGATTCTGTTTTGACTAGTTTGCTTGGTAAAAGTTATACAATGAGTCGTAAACAAGCATGGTCATTTTTATTTCAACAAATTGCTGTTGATCTTACCAGAGGTGTTGAAGAACAAGCGTTACTTGATGCAAAACAACCGCATACATCTATATTTTCGACTTATCCAATATTTCGAACAGAATAACTGTGATTTTAAATGAATATTTTTCTGTAAATATGAATGTCAAGCAAAATAAATGCTGCAAAATAATTTCTTCATTGTACTTTATATTATAAACTGTGTGACTCACTGTTACGAAATCTAAGCTGAAAGCGACGCATGTTTTCAGATTTCCTAAATTCATATAAAATCTTGGATAAATACATTAATTTTAAACTTCAATATTTTTCGTTGATTTTATTTTTTGACTTTTCTAAAAGTTCTTCTTCACTGGAATGTAGCTTGATCTTTTAGATATCTCTCATGTATGTGAATGCATGAATGCTTGAAACTACATGATCTTGAAAATCAAAGGTCAGATCGAAGTTTCGTCTTCAGAAATGAAATCAGCGTCATCGACTGGTTAGTTCTATGTGAGTTCGTTTGGATAAAGTCTCATAGATTCTGAAAAATGTTCCGATCAAGGTGAAAATGAAGAGATGCGAGATGCATGCATGTTAACTTGAAAGCACATGATCTCGTAAATGAAAAATAACGCATGTGCCAAATTTTGGCACAGACTGGCGCCGTCAGCTGCCAGAAATACTGTTTTTAGTTTTAAATTTTTGGTCCAAATGATCACTTTATTCAGAATACTCTTTACTCTTGCCGGTCCCTTCCAAGAGGTATTGATGTGATACCCCAGGCAAACTTTTTCTGCTAAAAAAACGCGTTAGAGTGCGTTTAAATTTTCATAGAAACTAACGCGTTTAGCAGCACCTTCTACGAAATGTTTTCAAACGCGTTCAGCTGCGTTAAAGGTGTCGAATTACGATGCCAAACACGTTAGTTAGTAAACGCACCTAAACGCGTTTGTTCCTGACGCATTCAAATGCGTTTTGAGAGACATTAGCGTATCCAAACGCGTTCGAACGTGTTAGCCATTTGAACGCGCCGAAACGCGTTTATTTTCACAGCATCTTGTCGCGTCAGTTTTTGACGCGGCTAAACGCGTTTCAGTTGTAAGAAAACGCGTTCAAACGCGTCCTTAGTGCAGAAAAACGCGTTCAGAAGTGCGTTTAGTCTAAAAAAATGGGTGTCCCAAAAGTCCGGCGAGAAAAAAGTTTTTAATAACTTCGCCATTTCTTAGCCAAACTTCAAGGTTGTGTTTTTGTTTGGTAGAGAAACGTTCCAAGTTTTATTTCGTACGATTGGAAACTCTTGTTAATATTTGAAAAGATGTTTGGTTTATTATAGTGAAATTCAGATATTTTGGGACTCGTTTTTAATACATTATGTGCTGCAAAACTTTTTGAAAAGAACATTAATAATTTTTAATATTAAAATAAAGTAGACGATGACGGCTTTCACATAATGAAATAAGAATTTGCTTTTGTTTAAAAATGACCTGTTGGTGTGGATTTCTTCAGTCATTGTTATTCCATACTAGAATCTGGAAAAGTGCAAAAAAGTAATAAAAACATTTTTCAGATAAAGTTAACTAATAAAAGGAAACACTACTAGTGGAATTCTATAGGAAGAAGGCAGCCTTATAAACTGGAATAGTTTGAAAGCCTGTAAAAGATTGTATCAGGCTATTGCAGAAGTCGCAATTCCTAGATCATGCTAATATGGAGAAATTAACTTCTTGTGGCAAAACTTTAAGCTGGACAAAACATTTGAATATATGGGATTGTAGAGCAACCTGAGTTCTACAAAATGAGACGTAATGCGACTCTGACAAAGATTCCGTTTAATTATGACAAACTCAACAATCTTTGCGCACTATTACAAGTACTTAAACAGAAAACATATGTTGTAAGTTTTATTATTTTTCCGTACTGATCCTTCTTTACACAGAAATTTCCAGTTGTATGAAATAAAACATGGAACGTTTCTCTATCAAACAAAAAGACGATCTTGAAGTTTGTTTAAGAAATGGCGGAGTTATTAAGATTTTTTTCCCGTCGGACTTTTGGGACACCCTGTAGTCTAGAATGTGTGTGAGTACGAAGTGTTTTCTATTGTGTACTATCGAGTAGAGGACGTCTCTCTTGCCGAAACTTAAAGCATGTTGACCCCAGGAAAGAAGGCGCATGCCGAAAATTAAAGCCGATACAGATTCAATTTCTTTTTGTTTATTGAAAATAAAACTTTTTGACAGTCAACTGATACTCCAAAACAAAGCACTTATTAAAAAAACAAAAAACATAGAAAATAAAAAAAGCAGTAGTTTGTTACGCTACATAAGATAGGAGAGTTTCAATTTTGATAAAATATTGCGTTTATAGTGTATTTTTCGTATCCTTCTGCTATAAGAGCATCGATGGACTCCCTATTTCACGTCTGATGCTGTTGCTCTTGCAGCTGCTTCCAGTCTCCACTATCAGAGACATTTTCTTCGTCATTAGATCCTGTTGTTTCGATTGCCTGCTGTATTCTTCTTCTTCCCTTTGATGGTTCAAAATCATTATGCCGAGCATATGACAGATACCACACTATGGTTGCGACGTGAGCACAAGCTCTGACCGTCCTAGCTCCTGTTTTGCATTGACAGTACTATGATTGAATTGCGGTTCCTGAAAGCGAAACTTCTATCCAAACGTAATACTTTTCTCTGTTACGGTGTCTACTTCGAATGACATCGCGAATTATTTTATCTGTTTCTTTTGAAACTTGAATGGCGAAATCGCCATTGACATCTAAATGTTCTTCGGTGTAAGTAGGACTCTGTTTTATTTAATAGAGTTAAAGTTAGATACTTTAGTTCCGTATTTTAATTTTAATTTTATTTATATTTTTATTTTATAATTTTATCTTATAATTTTATTTTATATTAAATAAATAAAATTAAAATTAAAATACGGAACTAAAGTATCTAACTTTAACTCTATTATATATCTAGTCCGTATCGACCAATAGTTAAAATCTCAATCTGTTTTATTTGATAGGAACAGCACAAGAATTGAAGTAAATCGTCTAAATCTAACTGTGGAAAATCAAAATCTATTTCATCTATTTTTTGTCATCGCTGCCGTGTGCAGATCGTTCCCCTGTACTTGCTCTAAAAGTGTATTTACTCTCTTAACAAGTGGGTGTTTCGAGAAATTTCACAAATGTTCCAATACATCAATTAAAGCTAGAGAATTCAATCTGTACTATGCAAGTAATCAGGATAACATGAAATATGAATCTATTTATTGTTTCTCGGAAAATTTTATTGTAAAACGTTCTTTCTTAACCGTTGTTTGTCCAATATTCAGTACAAACTATTTTTCTTTGTTTAACACTGTTGATTTTCTTTCATTCAATTGTATTTGTTTTTCATTGATGACAGCTGATTATACAGGTGAAAATAAGAAAAAAAGTTACTCTATTGGGTTTATGACAATCAAATATTTCAAATATTTCTGACTACACTTGTAAAAAGATATAATTGTCTCACTTGAAAATGTAATGGGTTTAAATACAGTGTGTTGAAAAAATATTTATTAATATTCAATCAGCAACTGTTATTAGTAAACATTTTAGTGTTCGATCGAAACAAGATGTCAAGACACGGCCAACGTCCTACACCGCCAACAAGCTATTGGGGAGGAAAACCGTTAAAAAGAACATCGTCTGACTTGTTTCTCGATCGACCAAGGCATATGAACACAATATTTTCGGGTAACTAAGGGTTTTTTTCATATGTAGACAATCGGAAAAGGCTAAATTCATATTTTCTCATTTTTAGGCCCGAATGCCTTATGGCATCATCGATATCCAATTCCCAATCACATTGGTGATATTGGTGAAGGAAATGCTTCACTTTTACGATCATTAGACGTTGGCTATTTGACACGGTAATAATATTAGATATATCGACTTACATGCTAGGACAGAAAATGAAGTCGAAGATATCTATCTTGAAAATAACGTTAAAGTTCATGAACTGTTTACGGATGATGAATACTTAATATTTTAAAACTGATCTCTGTTTTTATTTGATGTAAACATAGTTTATTCAACGTGGGAGACAATCGAATCATTATAGCTCCTACGATCATTACTGTTTTTATTTCTCCTTCTAGTGGTTACACCATGGGACCACCATTACGGCGACAAGCAATTCCTGGTGAGATTGGATGGACAGCCACGTATTTCCGAGAACAAATGAAACCCGCACGACCTATTTCACCATTATATGTATAGCAGATTTTATTAAAAAAAACTATCGTCATTTATAACATAGTCTTTCATTCCTTTTGTCACTAATTGTATATTCCCATATATATGTGAAGATTAATAAAATATATGTAACTACATATTCAAGCTTAAGATATACAGATAAATAAAGTAAGCTTCTTACAAATCTCTCCTAACATTGAATTACTTCTATTTATGTGTTTATATCATATATACCATAGTGAATGTATTTGATAGGTACTTGAGTACTTGCATTTTTCTTAGGTACATATGTGGGTACCTTGCTACATGAATGTCATAGGTGCTTGAATTTTTTTCAAGTAAATATTACTTGTTTAGTTTTTGTTCACCGTTTTGTTTTGCGTTCAGATATATATAAAAGAAAAGTTTATGTTTACAAGAATGACGTACGGTTTTATCTTTACACGATCACCTAAGATGGCTGGATGTTTAGATACCGGCTAAGTAATATTTTACTTGCAAGCATCCATGACATTCTTGTAGCAGGGTACCTAACTCGAGTACCTACGTTCAAGTACATTTACTAGAGTTAATTCCCAATAACGCCAAAGATTTGACAAAAAGAGATACAAATTCTTTTTCGTTTAACTAAAATAACATCCGTATCAAAATCATCCTCTTACAATAGACATGAGACGCCAACATATGATCTTTTCTTTTTAAAAACGATTATATTTAGTTTAATTTCACTCTCATAATTTAAAATTGAACAAGAAGACATGCTAACTTATTACCCTACCATGGATCGCAGATCCTGAAAATCTTTAAATTAAGCTAAAATTTGACCCTTCATACATGCATCATATCATAATGATATCATTTTTTATTCGAATGGGCATTAAACAATAATATTTCGATAACTCTACAGATGCTAATCTCGAAAACTGTACATTTTTCGATCGATCAGAGAGAGCCTTCCATGGGATCGGACATACTTTGTGCAGCATAAAGAACGCTCGAAAATTGTAAAAAACTTAAATTTTCTACTCTCTTTTTCTATTTTATTTTGACTCACTGAGTAACTTTAGAAAAAAAGCGTCTGCCAGAGTCAGATGGAATGTTCTACTTTAGATGCATGAAAATATAGAGTCAAACTTGGAATTCACTCAAAGTTCAATATTCCACGCGGAAAATTCAACTATTCGAATTTGGTACAGAATAAATAACGCTAAGCAACTCCCATCACTCTCTGTACTTTAATCTTTCCGTTGTTTTTTTCAAATTACTTTTCATTCCAATTCATTGCTATTTCTTTACAAAAAAAAATGAAAAAAAAACATTCTTTACAAATTTTAATAAACATCTGTTTTCTCAGCCGATTTTGTCAAAAGAACAAGGGCGTATTAAAAATACAAACAAGCAGAAAAACAACATGTTGAATGAACTTTTTGTTCTTTTCTATTGTACCCTCGTGAAAGCCTTTTTTTCGATCCCTTGTCAAGAACTTCAGTTCTGAAATGCCTCTATTTCTTACTTCTTCTCTTGTTTCTTGTGTGGCGTCCTGGCTCAAGAGCTTACACTATGGTATATTCATCTAAATTATTTCTGTGATAATAAACTCATTTTTACTCTTTGTTTTTATGTGAATGCGGATATAATTTAATTTGTTAGAAAAAAAACGTTAATGGCATGAACACAGAGAGGATAATACATTCAATATTTAAAAAAGACAGCGCTAACCACTTCTGACATAAAATAAATGCGTTTGGTTTTTTTCTGATTTTTATCTCTACTGTTAATGTGTAGATACTTAATATGCTCTCATTCTCATAATTATCCGTATTATTTAACTAAAAATCACCACAAGATGACACTGTAGTACGTTTTACATTTGAAAACGCATGTTCGTAGTTTTCGTTTGAAAATAAAACCATGATTGTTTTAAATATGATAAATACAATACTAATAATCTCAGCAGACAAACAAAATCGTCTAAGGGATGCGGTGAGCCCTCAGAAATCTTGCTCGAAAGTATTTTTGAGACTGCACAACCTATCGAAAATTTGGAAATTCGAGACCTCGAAAGTGAATATCCCTCGGAATCTTAATTCGAGAAGTTGAAGCCTCATTTTCTGGCGGGTCAGAACCTTGCCAAGGGCCCAGCGAAATCATATTTCGAGCACCCAGAATACTTCAGCGTAGAAATCGTTGAAAGATTTCCCCACTTTGAACTATAAATTTAGGATATTAAATTTTTGACAAATAATGTGAATTGTTGTTGAAAAATTATAAAAAGGTCTAAAATTCTATTTCAGACAAATTCACTTAATTTAATATATAGCATTCAATGAATTTAATTCATTGAATGCTATTTATTAAATGTAAATATTTTTGCTAATACTATCGATGATATCATAGTTACATCGATACTATCTCGAAGTAATACTACTTTTACTTATGGATACTTTTTTTATACATACACTGTCCCGGAAAAGCATACTATTAGAAAAAGCACACTTAAATTGTGCCAAAGTATGCTTTTTCCATGCCAATGGCACTTACTGGCAATTATTGGCAATTACTTTTTCTAAAAGTATGCTTTTCCGGGACAGTGTAGTAAAACAATATAACTTTCAAAATTTTGTGTCAGAAATTCATGAGAAAGATCCATACACCACAAAATATTCCTTTTCCACTTATCAAAAGCATTTTGTCGATTCGTCAGTAGAGGGCGATAAATGCAAAATCATATGTTAGCTCTGATACTATTGACGTCTTGGAAATGTGATTGAAATACATTGGAAAAGAATGTGATCATGGAGCTGAAAAGAGAGGTCGTTTCAGAAGTTTTGTATGGCTTCGAAAGATGCCAATGGAATGATATTAGCAGCGTGGTTTGTTTATTTTATTTGAATAATCTTCGTCTGCCATTTTGTTAGATCTACTGCTTGGATATACACGAAGTCCGCGTGTAAACAATCATAGTAGAAATGTTAGTTTTTGCTCGATGCTTTATTCAACGTCAAAGGCGTTGAACTCAGTGACGAAGATGTGATACTGAAATGAACGTTATCACAAACTCAGATTAGATACCACAGATTTCCTTTGCTTTGATCTTGTAATTGTGCCCCAAAACTAAAAAGAAATGGATCGCACATCGTAATCGATTCACAAAACTGTCTCTTAATTCTGCGTCTTAACGACTTTCCTCTTTCGATAGAGAATAAAATTTTGTCTTCTCCGACGACCATTGCTCAATGACCACTACTCATCCATTGTCAGTGTCCAGATAACGGTAGTAATATTCCATTAAGTTTATTCTCTCCTAAAAAAACGCTGAGAAGGCATCTATAAAGTCACAGAGCAAACATGACATCACGATGTCATGTTTTTCTTATAACATTTTTCTGTTAAGCTATAATAAAAGTGTAGCATGCGATACATGATAGTTCACTTACTGTAACTTGCTCACGTTATGTAATGTTTATCTGGTTCTGCACTCTATATTTTTCTGTTTATAGAAATAACAAGATTAAAGATTCCAGTAAAATTACACAGAAAAATGAGTGCTGTCGATACTACTACAGCATTCAAATCTTATCGAAGTTCTGAAAGCACCATACCACAACAACAAACAACTGTATTAACAAAATCTCAACAAAAAACAGAATCAACTACAGCACAGCAACAGTCACGTAAGCAATATTTCTAATGAGAGTTCGAAGGGCTGCGCGATTACAATTACAAAATGTAAAGTTCAAATACTGATATTATTCCTAGAATTCTGAACATGTAAAGTTCAGAATTCTAAAACTCTGAATTCTAGGGATAATATCAGTGTTTGAACTTTACATTTTGTAATTGTATTCGTGCATCTCTGAGAATTCGAGACAAAGTGCGCGTACATATCATGCGTTTTAAGGTAATGCACCGAGTACATCAATTCGACAAAAGACCAAAACAACAGGAATAAGGCTTATTGTTTGATTTTTTAATTGATAAACAGAAATGTAGACTTAGAATTTACGAATAGCTAAAGATGTATATGAAAAAGGTTAATACTGAAGTGTTCTACATTAAGTGGAGTACTCCTACTACTATAGATCAAGAAAATTGTCCTAATAAGAACAAATTGATGTAACTCACCGAGATTACATTAGCTCCACTTCACAAAAAAATAAGGATGCTCAGTTTTTTCAACCTTGCATCTTGGAAAAAATGATTAGCATATAATATAATAAACTTAATCACCTAGGTGTCTGTTAAAATCATTTCTCTTCTACTTCTAATTCCACTTTGCTCTACATACAATTCTATTCAACCTTGCCTATGCTACTACAAAATTATATATGAAAAATGATTTTAACAGGCACCTAGGTGATTAAGTTTATTATATTATATGCTAATCATTTTTTCCAAGATGCAAGATTGAAAAAACTGAGCATCCTTATTTTTTTTGTGAAGTGAAGCTAATGTAATCTCGGTGGGTTACATCAATTTGTTCTTATTAGGACAATTTTCTTCATGTAGTAAGATTCTTTTCTGTATACGTTTCTTATTGAAGAGCTCGAACGTGCTCGTAGGTTTAGTGGGATCTACTAGTAGTAGGAGTACTCCACTTAATGTACAACACTTCAGTATGATTTATAAGTCATAATTCTCGTATTATTTTTTTTTCTCTTATACTCTTTTTTTTTTCTTATATTCGGTTAAACTTCCTCAAAGTTTCACTAGTTAAACCTTTTTGTCTATCTCCATTGTCTTTCGCAACTATGACAAAATCAATTTGATTGATTGATTGATTGACTTCTGCTTTCAAACATTCATCATTAAGTATTCATGCACAAATGTGTGAGTAAGTTGTACTCATGTTATAAATACTTTCATTCGGGTATGAGTATTTACCACAAAGGTAGCATAACTTAATAAATACAATAAGTATGTAAATCTTTGAGCTGAATAAGCCACTCTATTTTTTTGTAAATTGGAATTGTGCAGATTTGAGGTGCAACTATTATGAGTAATTGCTATTATTTTTCATAGGCAGATAGTACAAAATGGTCTGTAACTAAATAGAGTCATTTGACATTTCCATGTGTACTGGTACAGACATGACATCGGATTTCCTAGAAGGTACAGGACCTATTGTGGTGATTGATGGAACTTCAAAAGTGAATCAGACATAGATTATCGGTCATCTGAACTTCAAAATCAATCCAAATCAATTCTGAACAATCCCAGCTTGTAAAATAGACAAAAATGCGATTGTCCTGAAGTTATCAAATCACTTTCACTATATCTGTAAGTGAAATATGATCTTTTTAATTTTATTTAAAAATAACTAAACATCGGTACTTTTTGATAAAAACAAACGCTGCTATGAGCTCAACCCAATATGGTCAATAACCTATGTTGTACTTTTTTTTGTCGTTATCACACATCAGGAATCACCATTGTGAATAGTTATAAAAAAACAAGTTTTATTCAACGGTTGAGAGAATCGATCCCATTTGTCATAGGAAATTAACGTCAAGCATAACAATGATAGTTGAAGACTTCTATTTCCTAGATGATACTTTGAACTATCTGCCCATGTGAAATGCCTGTCTTTTTATCAGAAAAGGTCATTGAGATCATTTCTTTCAAATTGTCTTATTCGTATTTACAGGAAATTAGAAATATATAATAATCCTCTAGACTTCTTCGTAGAATACCACAATGCAGTCCGATGTGATTGATACCTCGAAACTAACCATTAATAGATTACCGACTCTTACATGGTCGCATTTCATGGAAAAGTAGGAAATAAATAAAACATCTGAAAAGTTGTTACGCGTGTGCACCCTTTCAGATGACGTTTTCCCCTTAGAACACATCATTCCAGTTCCCTCATTAGCTGCGCTATTGAAATTTTTCTCTCAATTTTATTTACTCTTCTTTCAGCACAACAAGAAGTTAGAATATTAACATTAATAGAAGGTGAAACATTCGTTAATGGTTTATATCGTCTACGAAATTCATGGATTGTACAACTAGTATTATCAAGTGGTTTGAGTAAGTACATGTAAACAACTATTCATCTTAAGTTTTATCGCGCGTTGTATTTTCAATTGTTTGTAATTATAAACTGGTTTAGAGAAGGAGACTCTCTGCTTTTCTCATTAGTAATATTTGATATAAATCGTATCAGATCAAATTATAGAATTTACATGTTGTCAGTTTAGTAGTGCATTCAAATAAAAATCTTTATATTCTTTCTGTTAGCGTCAAAGAATGTTCGTATATTTACAAATTCTCCACGAGAATCTCATTCACCATTTGTTCGTGAAAAATATCGTGAATTAAAATGGCTGTATCCTTCCGAGTGTAAATATGATGATTCAAATCGTTATGTTTGTATTGAATGTGTTAAATCGGGATCATTTCATTATTATTTTACGTTGGATGGCAGTGCTGAACAAGAAAAATTGTCAGGTGGTGGTTATCTGGTTGTTGAACCAAAGTTAACATTTCAAGATGGCAGTAATGATGTGTTACCTATTGATTGTATCGAATGTCAATCTGTTTTATCGAAATCGTTAGGTAAGAGTTGTCAGTGCAAACTTTTATATAAACAAAACGTTTTTGTGTTTAAATATTAATCGAAAAATATTTTCCTTTATTTTATTTAAGGTCCGTTTAATGAATGGGAATCGCGTTTGTTGATAAGTAAATATTCTGGTTACAATATGGTACATTTTACACCAATTCAAAAATTATATTATATATCCAATTCATCATACGCTATTACCAATCATCATATTTTGAATCCACTATTTGGTGAAAAAATAACACATAATGATGTTAAAAAATTAGTAGATAAAATGGCTAAAGAATGGGGAATATTTTCGATAACAGATCTCGTCTATAATCATGCAGCTAATGATTGTGAATTGCTCAAAGACCATCCAGAAGCCGCTTACAATTTGGTCAATTCTCCACATTTAAAACCACCGTTTTTGTTAGATGCTATATTCATGCAATTTACAAAAGATTGTCAAGATGGTGTATTAGAATCAAAAGGTTATTAGTTAATAGTTTAATAAACCCCCCCCCCCCCCCCCCAAAAACACCCCCCGGGGGGGGATAAGAGGGCCGGGGGGTAAAAATTTTTTGGGGGGGGGGGGTTTTTTTTTGGGGGGCTTT
>CAJNOQ010008106.1:0-11539 GCA_905250885.1 Didymodactylos carnosus
ATTTTCCAGAAAAAATGGGTCGTCAAAAGCCGTGAACCCGAATCCTTTTAGAGTTTTTACTAGCTCGATATACTCTATCGATTGAGGTATAACTCATTAGAAACGCAGCGTATTACCTCCGGCGGTTTCCTCGTTAGAAAACTGGTTTTTGAGAAATTTTTTCAAATTCCTTTTGATTATGAAGAGATGGTTTAAATGCTTTTTTAAACAGATAGTAGTTATCGCTTTAAGCTGTTTTCAAGAGTTTTTACGAAAAATTCTATTCGGAGTGCGTCTCGATCAGAAAGTTTCTGGAATTTTTTACGTATCAATTTTCTTACGTATCATTACATAATCTAAAAATTTAAGCGAAAAACTCGAACATCAATTGAACAAGATGGTCGTCTCTATGGCACATACCCAGTGGAGCGTCGTGAATTCTAGTGGAGTTCAACGCTTTTTCTTGATCGAAGATAGTATGAATTTTAAAAAATTCTCGTCGGGGCTAGTACAAAATAATCTTTTGTAGATGATCTCAAGATTAAAATAGTTAAAACAACTCTAGGACTACAGTGTTGATCGTACAATAAATTAAAACTTTTTTTCATTTAAAGCGATATAATTCTTTTCTTCAATTATTTTAGGTGTTCGTGGGGGTAAGTCGGTGAGTTGGGCTGATTCGACCGCTGAAGAACATGCTGCTTGGGATAACCTTTTAAAAAATCCAAGATTCGAGCATACTGTGAAATTGCCTTTACGGCCACCTTATGTTGAAAAATGATACTTTAAACAATTATTATTTTATTCTCCACTGTCGTAACTGGTGCTTTATTTCTTTCTCTTTACCTCTGTTATTCTCAAAATGACTGCAACGAGCGAACAAAGTAATTAGCTAAAAATAACCTTTTTTTCTACTAGTTTTCTCTTAATAATGCATATTTTTCGTTTCTATGCAGTTGAAAATATCGACAAAAATTCTTACATGTCTATCCGTGTATTTTCTGTAGTGTGATTTGATATTTTATTAATATCTTTAACAACTGTTGAACACGTTAAACGAGCTTTAAATACATAGAGTACATCTGAGAGTTCTAGGATTCATTTTTTTTTTTTATTTTAATTTTTTAATTTATTTGTATTGGTGCTGAACAATAAAAAAATTGACATTTATGGAGAGAGCTAAACATGTCTTAAAAAAATAGTTTCCAAAAACAACAATTATGATATCTTTACATAGCACTCGGGTGAATAGAAAAAAGTAGTTGACTGGCGTTCGAACGGGTCTGAAAGTGGGACTTTGTCCATACCGTCTCTTACCCTGGATGTCCGTTCGAGACTTTTTACTCATCTTTTGATTACCTGGGCAGTATACTGTCTGTACTTCTAGCTTGTATTCTCTATCAAATCAATCTTGTATTTGAAAATATTGCGTGATGAATGTAGATTTGATCTTGAATGTAGGTCTTGAATCTCAGTTATTCCTTTACATAAAATGCAGTGAATTAAAAAGCTTTTTTTAGAAATACTCTGAAAATATGACATTTATTGATATTTCTCAAGTGGACACCCAAGCGTACACACATCTTAGTCCAAAAGCCAGCCAACAGAGTCGATTAGAAATATATTGAGGACTACTCTTATTCAGATGTGGACGAAATTTTCATTAGTTCATTTCGGTTTTATAAAATGAGAAAAAGTAATTAAATCCAAAACTTTATTGAAGTTTTTGAGTGGCCAATCTGGATGTCAAGCATATAGAAGCTAGTAACCTCATATGCTGTGTGGATACAGATTTACTTACTCATATACTGGTCACCCAGTATAGGCCTCTTTGGCTGGATCAGAGGTGGAACCGGTATAGAAAAGCGAAACCGTTACCGATCGGCGATATTAAATTCAGACCGGTTGGTAAACTGACCGAAAAACTAACCGACCGGTTTTGCCTTGAACAATAAAGTCTAGTTGTTATTCTCTGTCTAATGATTTAGTCATGTTTTTTTGCTATAAATCGTTTATAAGTTCTTCACATAGTATGACTAATGATTCTACACAATCCTTCCTAGTAAAACTTCTTCTAACTAAGATCTTGACTTCTTGAGTTTTTTGAGTAAGCTCTTGACTCAAGATCTTAGTAAGAAACGAAAGAAATTCCAAGATCCCAAGACCTTGAACGTCTTGAAATTTCTTGAGTTCTTGTACCCATATCTTGATAATACTTGAATTACTGTTTTTTCTCACACTTTTTCTCACATATAACTGCCAAAATTTTCATACCTCGAATAGCTTCGAAATTTACATAGCTATTCAAGGATGAATATATGATTACATATGGTTGTATGTCTAATAGTGATGGTTGTCATATAAGAAAGAAAAAGTAAAAGGGTCTAGAAAATCTACCTGCAAATTCTAGGGTATAGAGACTAAAAATGTACAGTTCTACTTACTTTTTCATGCTCTTTATAGTGTTGCTGTCAAAAATCAGTTAGTATGTGTGACAGAAAAGACAAACATACTATGGTCTTAATTTTTCCCAGTACTATCCATCCTTCAGAAACAATAGCCTTAGCGCCTAATATAAAATATCGAAACTGCTTCGGCAGCACCCTATACCGCAAAGCGGGATCTTCCTTCTTCTTCTTCCTAATATAAAAGCATTTAAAAAGAAGTCTTAAAGAAAAACAGAACGGAAAATAGTTGTAATTGAGATTTAGTTGACTTTTATGTTACTAATACTATTTTGAACTATCTGTTAACTTTATATTTCATATAAATTAGTCGTTTTAATTTTGTGCATTAAACGTGTGTTATGATTGTACGAGAGTGCTCTATGTATCAGTGTTGTGTATGAGTGATCAACAGCAATATTCATATATTTTTATAATTGTACGTCGTCAAATCTAGTTACTTTCTTCTGTTCTTTTTGAAATTGTAGTACAACATATATTTAAATGTAAAGATTAGTTGTGAAAGCTTTTTTGTACATGGCATTTATTATATAGGAATAGAATAGAAACAAACAAAAGCCTTTTTTGTTTGCTTAAGCATAAATTTTGGATTATTAGGACCTAGGAGTGGCACATTACTGTTACTTTTATGAGTAATCCAAATATTGTATATATTCCTGTTACCAGTAAGAGTAATACTTTTCAGTTTTACTGTTGCTGATAATAGGAATGTTCATAAAATTTGTACCGGCAACAGTAAAACTGAAAAGTATTACTCTTACTGGTAACAGGAATATATACAATATTTGGATTACTCGTAACAGTAACGGTAATGTGCCACTCCTATTAGGAACATTGCTGACAAGAAAATAATTTATTTTCAATTTAATGAATTGAAGAAAAAAAATCTATTCTCCACCAGAAACAATTATTTCGAAATATAGAAAACCTAATGTCCACTTGTCTAGGGAGAATATCCCACTGTGTATTAGATTATTCTACCTACATTTTTCATAACCGTAACATTCTGTTTGAGGTAGAAATGCTCATTGTCGCTTTGTCGAACTATTTTAATATCGTGATTCATACTAGATCTCATATTTTTGTGATTCTTCGAAAGAATGATGATTATGAATTACTACTTTTCCCATAATAAAAACTAACCAGATAATGACCTCAGTTAGAGACGGGTCATGTGCGACAGTGTTGTTTTCTTTAATACCAAGGTATTTATCTTAAAGCAGAATAAAATCTCTGATTATTTACAGTACATATGCTGAATAGATCAATTAACCAACTACCCGGGTAGAAGAACATTTCTTTACGTACGAACGAATAGCTGCGCGAGAATTTTAACATAATTTCTGCTCACAAAAGATAATAATAAAATTTATTAAAATGCATTGCATTTGTTGACAACAATCTTTTTCGTATCAATTGAAGTTTTATTTTAAGACAACAACAAGAACAAAGAAAAATGAAATGAAACATATATCGTGCGTGTGTATATCTATAGATAAGGGACGTTTGAAGTAAAAAACACGAATAATGCAAGCACGAATTACACATAATACAAAAAACGAAAGCGTTTCTTAGATTTTCTTTTTATCATTTATGTACATTAGATGGAACAAAAAATTTCTCTTTAAATAATAATAATAATAGTGATTAATCGACCGGATGAAAATAATAACTATTTCTAATTTCGACGTAATGCTTCCAGACGAGCTTCTAAATCTGCATCAGCTGTTGACACAGCTTGAGGTTTAGCTGCTGCACGAGCACCACCAGCAGCAAGTGGACCACCTGTGACACCTAGATGATATACAAACAAACAAAAATTTATAAAAAATAGAACTATCTAAATTTAAATGTTGTCTTAACGAGGTATAGAATTATCTAAAGGAGTATAGAATATTGTTTGAATTTAGTTTGAGAAAAACCTCGTAAAGTTTCATGTTTATCTACTAAATTGAAATAAATATATTGATCAATAATTCTAGATTTTATCATTATTAACATCAAGAATACAAATGGAAATTTATTAAAGTATTTTAAAACTTAAACTATTGAAAAACATATAATCAATTATGTACGTTTACCAACTTGAATACATGAGCTCTTATTCATAACATCTTGTGAGACTAATCTTTCATAACTGCTGAGTTGAGACTTTATATGAAGCATAACAGTTTGTATTAAAAACCCTATTATACTGTATACCGTATTCAAAAATAATGAGTGTTATCATATATGAAAGCAAGACATCTACGATTATTATTAAAAAAAAGACAAAAAAACGTACTTGGCATTTGACTTGCAATATTGATATTGAGTTCGCCGAGTACTTGATCCACAAGTTGGTCTCTAAAAAAAAAGAAGCAAGTAAAACTTTGTTTCATTCATGAGTATAACTAGAGATTGGATATTTTTTCTATTTTCTTTAAATAAAAACAAAACATAAAAAAACAAAATATTTCTCCTTAGCAAAACGGATGCAATTCGTTTCTATCTGACCTAAGAACTTCAGATAAAAATTGGCATTATTCAAATGTATGGGTTATCTTTCAATTGGTTACATATATATATATATATACGTAATCTTCATATCGTGTTTTTATTGGTCAGTTACCAATAAAAACACGATATGAACGTTTTGTGATTTTAATACAAGTCATGTTTTGATTAAATCTATTACTTGCTCAGTTCTAACAGTCATAAACAGTTTTTCAGTGTGCTAAAACTACTAATACATACGTTTCTTCTTCATCTGCTTCTCCATCGAATGCACTATCCATCACATCTTCCATCATCTGTTGCTTGGCTTCATTTATATCCTTATTTTTTTCAAAATTCATCATTGTCTGTTGAAAACCTTGCAATGGAATCTGAACAGAAAACAAAAACCATATTATTTTTAAAATAATCCATGTGTATATGTACATACCATTCTGTTTATGCGTTCTAATGTTCTTGTTGTTTTAACCATAACATCCATCATTGTTTGATTTGTTGTTATTGTTGCTATCTCGCTTTCTAGCGCTGACAATGTGGCATCCATTTGGGATATTTTATTCACTTGATTACGTGTTTTAACAATATTTTTAGCATATTGACGAAGAGCTGTCTAAATATACAATGTGAAAATAAATTATTATTTTCACACGTAAATCGATCACTTTCAGAATTTCAATTAAACATACCTTTTCACCTTTGGCAGCTAGTTTTCGAATTTCATTTTCTTGTTGTTTCTGAGTATTTTGTAAACGATTTGTTTCACGTTGTAATTCTCGACGTGCACGAGTTATTTCACGTTTATTTTCACGAGCAACTTCCTTTGGAGTTTTTCTATGAAATAGATTAGTAAATGCCTCCATGTTTTGGTAATATGTATAAGAGAAAAGGAACTAGAATAGGAAAACTATCTAAAACAGCGAATAGGTATATTAAACGTTTTTTTTATGAACATAAAGGCAATGTTTTTAAACACCTCTTTCTAATGCTTATTGTCTAAATCGAATTGAATTCCTTGTTTCAATATTGCTTTGATCAATAGATCAAAATATTTTTACTCGCCGTATGACTTTGTTTTCCTCTCAGAACTAATGTTTAACTCCAACATAATAAAACAGGTGAAACTAAAACTGAATAAGATGCATTTATTCATATTTATTTATTTATTTATTTCATTATGTTATCCTGATATCATGTTATGATTGTATTATTCATGATGCTGTTCATGATGCTGAATGACTCATTTTCTAATTTTGTATTAGCTGAAGAGATCTACCAATGAGATGACCGACTGCATCAGTAAAGTTCTTTGTCTATAATTTACCATTATCAGAAGTTATCTGCTAAAAACTTCTGGTATTAGCTGGTAAATTCATCATCAGCATTTGTTGAAAGATAGCTGCCGGGAAAAAAAGGATTCAAAAGGTAAGAGTTGCCTGAAGTAAAACGAGAATTATTCGTTTTCACTAGGATGCAGTAGACATTTCCATCCTACATTCTAATGGCATATTTCTTGTTGGCTGACTCTCTCCTATCCGATCCCCGCCACAAAAAGAAGCTGAAATACTGGCTCCTATTTCAGCAATTCTATTGTTATTAAATTCTGACGGAGATGTATCTCGTACAAGTATTGCACTGTGCCAAATAGAGGCACTCTATTGAAATACACCGGGTTTTCAGAGACAAACTTCTATCGTCTCCCAGGAGTCGATTTTGGTATTATACCAAATGACAAAGTTGTTTAGAATGCTAAACTCGATCACATATGTGAAAATCGCCTAGAACTGATTAGAAATAATCACAATTCCACATCCAAGATTTTATGATTTTTCAACGACATTATGGTCAGTAAAAATGCTATACAGTAAAATCTCTCTATTGTGAACACCATCGAGACTTTTCAAAAGCATTCACTATAGGGAGGTGCTTACTTTAGATAGATAATGCGTCTTTTACGGTGAAACGAAGAAAAAGTTTTAGAATGTCTGCTCCTGCGCTAGTCCTGAATTAAATTAGAGCTTCTATGGTTCATCTCTTTTCATTTAAATGTATCTGAATTGAAATATTTTTTAATTACAGCACAAAATTTAATTGTTTTAAATAAACTACTCTAATGTTGTTTGTCTTTTTCTTTTTGAATTAATATAAACATTGATTAATTTTGATTCTAATTCATTAATTAATCCAATTTTTTCTTTTAAAGTTAGTTCGTGTTGCGATCTCATTTTTTTTCATACGTACAATAGTCCGTTATAGTACATAAAGTGTAGTCAGTTTTGGTAAATAAGAGACAGATGATAGACAGTAAAGAGAAAGAACGAGAGACACATTACACGTGTGTTCACATCAAAAATGCTATAATGGCAAGGGGAGCCGCAAAAAAAGTGTTCATGTTCCGAATGGAGAGGTGTATTTCTCATAAAAATCGCTTCGTTGGACTTGAGAGCGTTCATAATAAGGTGTTCATTAATAGAGGTTTTACTGTAGTTTCGTTAACAACGCTTGCCGCAAGAGCTTGCACAAAAACATCCTTAACTTCTGCGCTCCATCCTTCCAATTAAAAGAAAAAACTTGATTGTTCCCTGAGAACTACAATTTTTTTATTATATAAAATTAAAGTACACTTTTGACACAGCAGTTTCGATACTGTGTCAGTAAAATCGCTCTACGCAAAAAAACCATCAAAGACTTAAACTTTATTTTAGTCTCTCTTTATGCAGAACTCAATTCTCTCTCTTCTACGATATAAAAAAAGTTGAACTGGATTTCGAATGCGAGAGCATAAACATTGAGAAAAAATGGGTTTTCAGCACTGAGGTAGTCCGCTACATCTTCAATGAAAAGTGAAGGCATATTTGAAATCAGTAGACAAAACTGGATCGAATCATGTGTTACTCAAATGTTTTACAAAACAAATTTTTCAGAAAAATCGCTTTTAGAGGACTCCAGCCAAAAACTCATTTGAAAAATTTGTTATCTTTCTTTCCGATAAAGTAGTTGTTCATAATGACACACAAGTTAAGTAAACTATGGTTGTAAGAAGTTACCTACCAAAAATACCGCTGATCGTATACTTTTTTCTTTCTTTCTCTTTTCTTATTTAACCAATGTCTATACAGGTGAAAAGATGCCGGATGATTTCGAGCATGGTTTTTGATATTTGGTATTATACGCACTTAAAGGTATCAGCTAATTGAGCAAACGGTGGCAGTTGAATTTTTTCGAAAAAACTTGTAAAAAGTGTTATAATTCGTCGGAAAACTACATGCATGTTGCCAATATGTGTCGTGAAAGTACGATATAGAAAGAAACTGCACATAATCCTCCTAAACAAGTGAAATATAAACAAGAAAAAACAAAAAGTAACTTGGATAGCTCGATAACGGTGATTCCCGATCGGCTGTCAGCTCCTGCGAACTAAAAGTATTTCCTTATGTGTGAATTTGCTTAAAATGAAGATCTAAGACGTCTACATACTTGTTGTCAGAGTGTGAAACAATGTTCAAAACGATGGACATCTTTAAACAACAAACATCGACATAAGCTAAAGCACTTGCAAAAATTTAACCTGTTATGTATGAAAAAATTTACGTGTAACCAATTATTCTAAAAGAGTTCGTTTATACATCTGATAGAAATGGAACTTAATTACAAATGGATACGGTGTTCATATTTATCACTGATGTGTTTAGAAGTTGTTCTACAACTGAACATAAGCCTGAAATTTGTCTTTGATTAAGTAAATTCTCTAGTTGAATTGATATTTATGATTTTGCCAAAAACTGACTGCCTACGAGATTGTAGACCGGCACGGCCAGATAACTCTGCTACCAAAGCGAAATTTTGTGACGTAATTTTGACATTTTGCTGTGTTTATATTTCTTTTAACGAAAGCACGTGCAGTGCTGTGGAACATCTAGAATTGTAAAACAAATATTTCTCTATAAAAGGAGATGTCTCGAGACTCTGTACGTTTCTTTGTTTATAAATTAAAAGAAAAATACAAAACATTCTTCTCAAGCTTCATAAAGCTTAAATAAAGAAACATATATGGATCCGGGACGTCTCATTCTGTAGAGAAACGTTTGCTTTACAATTCCAGACGTTCCACAGCATTGCACGTGGTTTCGTTAAAAAAATATAAACACAGCAAAATGTCATTACGGAATTTCACTGCGGTAACAGAGTAATCTGACCGTGCCGAGACTGAACAGTTCTCTACAAAATGAGCCATTTTAAACTTTGAGCGATTCTTAATAAACTCCCTAGTGAATATATTTGCGACGGAGTACTTCTGACAAGCACGTGGTAATTACTTGTCAAAGCATATGAAAGCATTTGCCACACACTTGTTTTACTTATTGCACCTCTCACAGGTACTCGTAGGTTAATCGAGCAAGTTGATTGGCCATGTACTTGACAATATTACGTTGTTATAAGTTGTAGAAATATATTGTTAACTAATGTTTGACAAATAGCACTTTGAGCGGGATATATATATATCCAACAAAAACAATACTCGTTTTACTTAATTGCATCCCACTAGAAGCGTCAAAACACTATCGTAGTTGCACTTTCTGTTTGTCTTATAATTTTGGAAAGCTTAGGAACATCTTGTTTAGTATTGGAAAATGTGCTCCTCATAATTCGCTCTAGAATCACCCCAATTTTTACTCAATACTTTTTACACTATATTTGAAATAAATAAATAGCCTCCAAAAAAACCAAAGCTTTTGTTTATGTCTCCTGGATATTTCGATCGTGAAAGGATACCACGAGAATATTTTGGATAAAGCCAAAGATGGAATTTGAAGAACACATAAGGTGCACCTAATGCAAATGTGCAGAAGCATTTTTCTTTCAACTTACTATACATCGTTGGATAGAGCGCATTGAGCTGATTAAGAAAATGTTTTTGTAACTTTTGAAAAGATCTTTTCTATGGTAAAAAGTTTTAACAACTTGAAGGATGTGTACAAGCGAAAAATCCTTCAAATTCAAAAGAATTCGAATGTTCGTTGTCTTTGTTAGTCTGGATTTTTCAAAGTATTTTTTTCTTATTCAGCAATAAGAAGTGAATAGAAAAATGGTGTTTGATCTATTTCAAAGTTAAAGGCCTGTCCAGTATGGTTGTCCCAAACGAACCCTCTAAAATACCGTCAAGCAGTTATATAAACCTATCTAGTTTTTTATGTTAAGAGCTGAAGCCGTCATTTGAACATCATTAGGTTCGCTGTAAGCCCGACTTTAAAAATATGCTTCGCTTTTCTTAAATTTTGTTTCGTGCTGAGAAAATTCATTTTTTCTAAGTCAGAAGCGAAAAAGTCCCGTAATTCTCAATTTTCTCCAATAGAACTCAACTTCAGCTCTTAACACAAAAAACTAGATAGGTTTATATAACTGCCCGACGGCACTGCCATACTGGACAGGCCCTTAACTTTGAAATTGATCGAACACCATTTTTCTGTTCACTTTTAATGCTAAATAAGAAAAATATTTAATATTTCAAAAACATTTTCTTAACCAGCTCGATGCGCTCTATCCAACGACGTACAATAAGTTGGAAAAAAATGTTTCTGTAAATTTACATTAGGCCTACCTTACTTTTCCTACAAAATAAGACGCTTTTCAGGTCTCCAATATTATAAAAGAATGTTAGACAGCGACGCTCTCGACAACAGAAATAGACAAGTTTTGTAAAGTATCCGCTGAATAACAGAAAGAAATAATATATATGCATTTATTACATAAACAGCTAGATGGTAATGACACTAGCGAGAGTTGCGAATGCGGTGCGAAGCAGAATCAAGGGAATGTGGGATACGGCAACAGAGAACTCAGTAGAACTGCTATTCTATGTATTACAACTGCAATAGCATTAACTGGATTGAATTCATAAAGTGTTTGTTCCCAACTGAGTGGTAACTGTGCTGCAATGGACTTTTCCACGCGTTCATTCAGAAAAATGCGAACTTTGCACGCTTGCACATCTGAGTTGCGCTAAACCCGGTTGCTTAACAGCAAACTATCACAGTGGCTTCCTCGACTTATCAGAGAAAGCCGAGCTGTTCTGGCCAAACTTTCATAGCGACTTTCTCTGTGTACCTCGGACTTACGAGGGAAGGTCCCCAAGTGGCAAATCCGTTTTGACTGGAAACTTAGTGGACAATAGATAATTGAGTGTCCTGATTCCGAATATCACAATGGTTTGGGCCGATAGGTCTGTGGAGATCCCGGTTTTAGGAAAACCAGTTTTTCAAAAACTCTAAAAAATAACCAAAAGCTTTCTTAGTAAGGCCTGATGGTAGCCTGCACATTTCTGATTAAAATGAGACAGCTCTACACGACCTTTCTTTGTAAAGTTATAGAATTTACAAGAAAAGCTCTAAATGTTCATTGTCAACTCAAAGCTACAGAAATAAGAAGAAATTAATTTAGGCTTTTTGTTGTAAATTCTATAACTTTGTAAAGAAAGGTCGTGTAGAGCTGGGAGATGTCTCATTTTAATCAGAAATGTGCAGGCTACAATCAGGCCTTACTAAGAAAGCTTTTGGTTATTTTTTAGAGTTTTTGAAAAACTGGTTTTCCTAAAACCGGGATCT
>CAJNOQ010008107.1:0-11538 GCA_905250885.1 Didymodactylos carnosus
AAACAGATGATGCAAATATGTGGTATTGGACAATTGTTTTGCCAAACCATCCATTATTTGTTTTATTTGCTCAATCGTTTCGTTTTTTAAAGTAAGTTTAACAATCCATGTTGAATCACTCTCTTTTTCAACAGAGTCAATATGAAAAACAGTACCAGAAAAGAATAAGATTTCTTCTTCGTCTGGATTTGAACTAAAATGAGAAATGTCAGCAAATGGATGGAGTATGTTTTTCTTTGTACTTTCAACGTTAATTTGAAATATAACTCCAGCTTTAGCTCCAATTATAAATGCACGAGCAACATCTTCTTTACGCGTTGTAGACATAATTGTATTTACTGAAATAAGATGTCCGACATTTGACTCTAACTTTTCTAAATCATTTCTACTGAGAATTTGTCCCCGAAAAAG
The DNA here is from genome assembly GCA_905250885.1 of Didymodactylos carnosus. Lineage (NCBI taxonomy): Eukaryota > Metazoa > Rotifera > Eurotatoria > Philodinida > Philodinidae > Didymodactylos > Didymodactylos carnosus. Next base: position 412 of record CAJNOQ010008107.1, read on the forward strand.
TTTCATGTAATTTTCTTGTTGTTGTTTTATTGATAGCTCTTTTAGTTGTTTATATAAGAGAATAGTAAAATATTGAAATTTGCAAATTAAATGAATGTTTTGCGTACGAAATGCTTTGTTCAGAAGTCGATACAAGAATGAATCTTTTGTATACCAGTTTAATGCATTATCATTTGTACAATTATTAACAAAATAATCAATATTAGTCAGTTGAACTTGATTATTCTTATACTCTAATTGACATTGTTCTACCATATCGTTTTTCAATTGATTCATATCCGTATGAGGGAAATTGATGAGGTAATCGGTAAAAAATTGATTCCATAAGAACATCAATGTATTTTTATCTAAACTCGTTAAAGATCTTTCACTGTTAATCTCATCTAAACGTGAGATACTTATTGGCAAATCATTTCTATATGTCAGAAGTATATCTTGACGTAATCGTTCAATTAATGTATGTTCATCCGTGAAAATATCAATCAATTTCGAATATTTTTGTTTTTCATATTTCACATTTCGAGTATTTCTTTCCAAAACATTAATTGATTGAATTTGAGAAAGATCATTAAAATATGATGTATGATCAAACAAGTAGATTAAAACAAGAAGGATTTTGCGTTCACTTTGAAATCCTTTTATGTAATTGTCACAAGTTTCAAACGAATGACATTTCTTTAAGTAATCAACAAAATTTGTTAATTCATTTGGAACATTATTATCCGAACAAAACCAAACAACTTGAAAATCATCATGATTCTGGATTTCATTTAATCTAGTTGATGATAAATTAAATTCGGTCATGTTATTTCACTTGATTTTCTTTTCTGGAAATAAAAAATGACGTTCAATTGAGAGAAAACATAAGATTCTCATGGATTTGAACTAACGGAGAAAACAACTGTCAAGCCTATGTGCTATAGTTACCCGTATATGAAATGAAAACAAGCTTCATCAGAAAAAAAAGGAAGAATACCCCGCTTTTCGGCTACCGTTATCGGTATAGGGTAGTGCCAGAGACAATTTTTGTACGTCCAATATCTTTGCCACATTTGATTAATGAGCTGTAACTCTGGACAAAAGATCAGCCTGGCGTAGAGTTTTCTCACTAAACTGCTTGAGCTAAATACTTATTAACCACATACTAGCTATTCTCAGAACTGAATGAGTTTGTTGTGTGTCATGATCTAAAGTAATTGCTGTAAATAAGTTGCCACAAAATCATTACACAACATGACGGCGTCGAACACACTACGTGTGACGTGTGTGTCGGGCAACATAATTACTAAACCGTGCCGATGCAAGCTTCATTCGACAGACTAGAGATTCAATTAATCATGAGAGTTTTCGCTTTACGTAACTGTATAAAGAACGAGAAGTAGTAGAATTTTATTCTTGTGATGAAAAAGAATTTTACGATCTCCATCCATTCTTGGATTTGAAGGCCAGATCAAGTACATCTCTGTTTTTCACTTCTGGCTAAAATGATATTGCCATTCAATCTCAGAATGGGGGTGAAAGCACTTTTTCCTGTTTCGCTTGAATTTTGATTGAGAGAAAACATCCAGGAATGTCCTGTATTGAATGTGTTTCTCTAGATACTGTACAATCTAGCGCCTTAGTCGACTTGTTGGTCGAACTAATCTTAGTGTTCTGTGATTAGGATGGGCCGCTGATAATACAATTTTCTGTGTGTTAAAGAGGCTCAAAATGATCATTTGCTATATCTTGGAAGACATAAACGGGAAAGCGACCTAACACAGAGAAAACTTGAGATTTCTGCATAGTAACATATTTATGCAAAATACGCGAAGTTGCAAACATTATGATACACCTGATATTTATAAGTCCGAGGGGAATATAGTTATAAGAAAGGTGAAGGAGGGTAATCTCAAAAAAGGTTGTGTCCTCAGAGTTATTTTATCGAAATAGATTGAGCAAAAAGCGGATTTGGTTGATTGTTGTCAAAAAAGCTCAACAGCGACTATCTAGTTTAACCTATTTCTTTCCAAGGACATTCTCTTTCTCTACGGGATCGTTTACTTGAGATTCCACTCAGAAGCGGGTAAGAAGAGAGAAACTATGGAAAAACTGTCTTCTCCCTCTCAGGCGAATCAATGATGATAGAAAACGTCATCATTCGACCTATTTTCAATTAATCCTGAGTTTCACAAATAAAAGACAGAAGAGCCGATATCTTCACTTAGCTATTAGATGTAATAAAAAACTACAGGCTGCTCATGTGCAGTTCCAAATTTGTCTACGTGACCTTGGCATCAAACAAAAACAAACAATTTCCTGCTCAAGTGATCGTGCGTCAAAATTCGCTTGTTTTATTTGAAGGCAGAAAGAGTGTCAATACAACATTCCTTTGTAGAAATTTGAAACGAACGAAAAATCGACACGTTACGCTTACGTGTTTCGATGATGATGCTTTCCGAGTGAATTGTGAGTTCTTTTGTGTCATTACACACCTTTAGAGAATTGCTTACTTCTTTGCATTGCAGAATAACAGCGAGACGATGAATGTTGTTGATGGCAAATGGTCTTTCTATTTATACTTGAATTTTTCTCGACACTATACCTGAAATTCTTCTCGTTTGTTATCATCGTCATCAACACACTTCTCTACATATTTTCGTCACTGTTGATTCAATTACAGGCAAACAAAAGATAAGAGCACGCTAGTTGCATAGTCCACATCACACACAATATGCAACTGCAGCAACTATTTTCTAAATCAGTTTTCATAGCTGATTCAGAAAAATATAGCTCGAACTTTCAGACTATTAATACAAGGTCAAAAAGAGAAATTCATGATAGATGTCGTTTTTTCGGGCTTTTGACACCTCAGTATTTTCAAATTTTGTCTATGAAAAACGGTTTATAGGGACTGAAAAGGTGATATTCGTGATCAGCATGAAAAGAAAAATCAGGATATGTATACTAAAGTCAAAACAAAATTTCACTCAAATTCTGAATTAGCACGGCCTTAATATTTTGTATTTTAGCTAAGGAACAGTTAGATAATTGTAAAGTGAAATGAATTTTTGAATTAAATGAATTATTTTCTTATTTCTCAGAAGAGAAAATATGTCTTTCGCAGATTAGTCGAAAGCCTAGGAGTGGGTTCTTCCCATAGAGCAAGGGGACATGACAAAATCTGTGATTTTTTTCGAAGGTTGATCTATAATTGTTTGGTCTGAAATTCAGACTGAAACCTCAATTTTTTTCAGTTTTGGTATTTTTTGTATGCAATAAAATATATTTATTATATATTATTGTTATGGCCATATAGAGGTCGCGATTGAATATTTAATTATACACAGTAGCTATCGTTTGTCAATAGCGATTTATCTAATTGTTTGAAATGGCTGTAGTATAATAAAAATCGACATTGATCCTGACAATGGGGACTTTGGTGAATAACTTTCATTAAATACAAATATTTTGAACAGCACTTCTGAACTTGGCGATGAGAATGTTTGATAGACATAAAAAATGTTACTTTTCTGTATAAATCAGTTGTCATCTATATAAAATATATAAATTTGAAAATTTTTAAAAATATATGCCACAATTTTTTTCTCACCTATTTTCTTTTAACCTTTTCATAAATCCAGTCCAATGATTTGTTACTAATATCATACCATTATATAGCTTATAGTGTTCTCTAGCAAATATCCAAGTATGGTGACAAAATAATTGAAAATAATTTCAGAAGAAGTGATCAAACCAGCCATTTCCAGTCTGAATTTGAGACCAAAGGACTATACTATTTTCATATTTTTAATATTTCTTAAAACACTTCCCAGATACTTGATTTACTTGTTCGATCTGTCACTGGTACTATTTAACTTTTAACAGGATAGAATCTTTGTTAATATACGAAATCGGATAAATTATATTTTTAATATTTCTCAAAATATAGACTTTGTCTTCGTAGAATTTATTATTTACAATTAACAGTTAGACGTTTCGATTATACAACGTGCAATCTTCTTCAGCATAACATAAAACTGATAAAACAAAATGTATATATACAAAAAACAATTCTCGTTTATATTGTAATGTGTACAGTAGATGTTAAAACTATAATGTGACCATTTTTTCTTTACGTATGTTTATACCTCTACTTTACCCTTTTCTTTTTCTTATTCTTATCACTCGACTAAACTAGAATGACGAAAGGATTGAAGAAAATATGGCTATTTTATTTTAGTTTATTTTGGTGGACCGAGATTAAAAGAACTGTTTATGAAAAGGATATGATATTTGTGATTATATCGTGATATTTCCACAGTTTCGACACATCATTCCCTCTTCAGCGTAGTAGTATGTTAAGTTTTGCACAGCGGTACAATTGGTGCGATAGTTAATCAATAAGAGACAAAGAACGTCTGTTGAATGGGAGAAATAAAAGTAAAATGCTATAAAAGTAATAGATAATGACAACAAGGTTTTTGTCGTTTAATCTTCAAAGTTTAGGACTGAGGGAAAGGTTTAGGTAGCAAAAGTGTAGTATAAATTCTCTTTTTTTGTGATTGTTAATGGTACTGTGAACAGAAACTATTATACATATATGATAGAGGTTTGCTTTCCTTTTTTGGACTATTTAACTTCTTTAATAAGCTGTACAGCAAAAAGAACAAATAAGCGAAACTTCACAAACAAAGAAAACAAACAAAAACGTGCCTAAGTGTGGATTCCTACTGGTACCTACTTCCATTTTTTTGGGGGAATGGTACAAAAAAAAATGCGATTGGCTCATATAGCTCCGGCGCATGCCTGTAGGTCCGGAACGGTAATAGTTGTAGATCTACGGGTAGTCTTAAATAAAAGAGGACATGTGCCTCTATCATGTGAATGAAAAAACCCTCGCCCTTCTATCCGAACTTTTGCAGAAAAAGCGACTTTAAAAACGTAAATTGATAGATGGCGCCATCGGACGGTCAAAGTAGACCGAATGTTATAGCGTTTGATAAAGTAATCTTTTCTCTTTCTAACAACGCAAACCGCACCTCTATACGTGTTTCCGTTAAAGTTCAAGTTCATCAAATTCAAGTTACAACCAACTTCATTGTCCTATGAAATGGAGTGTAGTGACAGTGTTTTTAATAGGAATTTTAAGCAAAGTGGGTTTCCACAGTTTATCACTGCATTTTCCATGTTTTTCCTGCTAAAAACAAAGTGAAAATCGAATTTGAAAAGTGGAAACCCATTTTGTTCAAGCGAGACCCACTCACTAATCATTAAAAACACTGCCTAGTGAGTAGAAGACCACACAATTCATTTAGAAAATACCTCCGGTATTTAAGACATGGGTAGTTAAGATTAAATCCAAACTTGTGTTCGACTTTGTCCTTGTAACCTCTGATTGAGTTAGAGTCCTTGTAATCACTAATTGAGTTAGAGCTTCACACTCACAAAAGTCATAAAGCTTTTCTTCTGCAGACGTAAACTTTGCAAACGAATTACACCAACTATTTGAATGATGGTTAAAGTCACCTATTGGAATTATCCAACTGAATAAATTAGCAAAAGTAGAACGAATAGTATGAAGAGAACTACTTAAGTGGTTGAGAAATATACCGACATTACACCACTGAGGTCTATAGCTTAAGTTAGATAGAACACAGTTTGACGAAGAAAGTTTCAAACTAAAAAAATACGTTTCAAAATCCTTATCTTCTAAAAGTAGAAATCTTTTACCTTCTACACCTTTTCTAATAAAAACAAATATACCCCCACTTCTCTGTCCTTCTCTAACTTTACGAATAAAGATCTCATAACCATTGGGAACTAACTGGCTAATATCATTTTCTGAACTTAACCAAGTCTCAACGATTCCAACGACCAACGGCTTCCTTCGTATAACTTCCAATTTTAGTAATTCAATCTTATTCATAGGCTTATCTATGTTTGATAGAATATTGCTTGCGTTAAGAAACAAGATCCTCTCACCAGTATCTGTACTGATAGCTGCTTTTTTATCCACAAGTATACGCATAACACCAGCTGACAACTATCATAAGACACAGAATGGTATAGGAACATATCAAATACAATTGTGTAAAAGCAATGTTAATACACAAGCTGTCAAAACCTATTTTACGTATGCATATGAATATAAACGTGTTATACAGTACAAAAATAAAATCACTTTGCTCTCCTATCGAGCTTAAACGTATAAAAGAAGAATAGAAAGACAAGACAAAAAAAGACTAAAGGCATAACTACATGTAACCACCTTGTACACTGGATTACTACGTACACATTTGACTATCTACTTCATGCTGTTCGGCTCGCCTTATCTACATCACTTAAAAATCTCATAAAGGCTGGTTTATTCATCTGATATGAATAATAGAAAGGCATACCATCCTTTGTATATAAATAAACATTCTTCAATTGTGACTGAGCATATTTCAACAAATTGAAATTATCGTTTGTTAAGTCTTCTCTTATAATAACATTTGAGCAACCAATTTGATTCATAATAAATGGCGTAAATATATGCTCTATTTCGTGAATCAGTTTGACGAATGCAAGAAAATGATGATGATCTTTTCGATTTGTTGACGATTTTTCACATGCAACTAACCACTACAAAGTAGATTAATAACGTTTACAATGTTGATTGGTTGATTACAATAATTTTTCGAGGAAATGCCACCTTCGACCCTCCAAACAGCATTTAACTAAGAATTCGAAGGGCACATGCGATAGAGAATTCAATTTTCCACAAACTGAGCGCAAAAACTTTGTTTTAAAAGTGGTGCAAAAGTCTCTAAAAGATTTCGAAGACACATCATCTGATACAGTTTTTGACGCTGCTTCTAACTATCATCATACTTTTGCTTGTAAGTGAAGTTTCGACGACTAAAATCTGAAAAAACTGAAAACTCCCGGTTAGTCGGCCATCTTGTCTTCAAGTTTTGGAACTTTTGCACCACTTTTAAAACAAAGTTTTTGCGCTCAGCTTCTGGAAAGTTGAATTCTCTATCGCATGTGACCTTCGAATTCTTAGCAAAATACCAAATCTCCAATTGTATTCAGGTTTCGAAACGTATCTAAATGAAAACAAGATCCGTAGCGATGTCATGTCGAATATAAATATATATTTGCTTGAAAATGATGACACAACGGACAAACATTCCTCGAAAGGCAGAAAGGCTTCTTTAACAGCATGTATTGAAGATATATTTATATATTCTCCTGCAATGTCAGAAAGTTACAAAAGCTGATTCACCAACATATATTGTTGCCATGCTTTTCTCATTTTTCGACTTTCTGCCTTTCTAGGATAGTGGATATTTTCTCTGTATTTCTGAGAACAAAACTGCCTCATTTGCTGACTTAGTGTCTATGCGCAGCATTCTAACTGAGGTTACCATTTATACAGATGAAACAAAACGTTTCGATTAAATAAATTAAATAACTAGCAGCGTATTGTTTAAAGATTTTTCTACCTCCACTCTCCATCGTAACTCATAACTATTTCTTGCTCTATTTTTTTCTATATAACGGATCTTACGGTAATTGTTAAAGCATTAACTTGTATTTTTTCTGGTTTATGATTCTGAAAAAGATTTTCTATGTATTTCGCGTTTTAATACTCATTATTATTAGTGATGTATTACGTGTACAACCTACACCTCCCTGTGCAAGTAAATCAGCAGATTATGTACCATCTGTCTTAATTGAAAACCTTATTCAATCGTCAAAAACACAACCTGAACAATCCAGAACTCTGATAGATAATCATCACGACAAAATTAAAACTCATGTGGAGGAAACTGTTAAATCAATTGATAATCATCATGAACGAATTGACAACCATTCAAAACAATTAGATAAACACAAGAATATTCTAAAGTTTGTCTATCCGTCTTTTCATTGGTATTGGTAGTGTTGATTCTATTATTAATTGTTATCCTGATCTGTATTTTGAAAAAGTGGTTTGTTTGTAAACCAATACGTGATGCTACATCAAACTCTTTATCGTCTTTAGTAAGACCTGGTACAACCAATGAGCGTGTTGCTAAACAAGAAATTTCAACCATTGATAATTTTACATTGTCAAATGCCATAGCTGCTATGGTCGCTGAAAAATTGTCTTAATTTATGTATTTTTTACCTGTTCATTTTTTTCCCCTCGTTTTGGCTTTTACTATTTAGTCTTTTTCTTTTATAATTATAGGTCGATAATCGGGTTCGCCCCGCTAACTTTGTTTGCTTGAAAATCAATAAAGACATAAAAAAGCAAAACTAGAGGGAGATGCGCGTAATATAATGACAGTAAAAAAATGTCCAAACTCTTCTATTAGAATGATAAACATGTTTGAATAGATATGAAAATTTGAATTACACACAAAATATCCTACAAGGATTTGAATTTTGTTTAGTTCATAACTTTGCGACAATTAACCTATTAAGATTCAAAATTTAACCCTTATTTCGGAATTGGTGGGCTATATGTCATGAGCGGTAGCCGAGTTGTTTATTCTCGACCTGATCAGAATAAAACAAAAGCCAAATTGAAAAACAAAAAAGTAGTAGAGAAGGCATTATCGATACAAGACACAGGAAAAAAACACAGAACCAATATCTATATGAAAAAAAACAAAAAACGAAAGAGAATCTCGGAGAGAACATGAACATGACAGGACAAAAAACAGAGAAAAAAGGAAAATGACCAGACACCAGTCGGAAAAGTCGTCACAATGCTTTATTAACTTATTGATTAATTCTTTTTTGTGGTATTATGATTAAGTATACACCGAGCTATCCGAGTTCGAGCTAGCCGAAAATTAAAGTCTCTTTTCGAAATCGAAAATGTCTTACTCTAAGTGAAAAATGAAATTTTTCTCATGGCTAAATGCTAAAGCGAGATAAGAGTTCAGATTACTTGCATAAAGTGTAAAATGAAGTTAACATGCAAAATAGCATAAAAGTATGAGATCCTTTTTAATGTGGAGGCCTGAGAATTACATCAATCAGAAAAAAACAGACTTTAATTTTCGGGTAGCTCGATCTCGGGTAGCTCGAAATTCGGGTAACTCGAACTCGAGTAGGTCGATTCGGAGCATACCTATTGATGATAATGATGAGTGGTGTGCTATAATATTATTACAGTCAAATGTTTTCATACTAAGGTGTAGGAAATTCAAAGTTTGAACAAGATTTTTTTTCCCATTTATTTACACATGGCTGAGTAGAGCGCATCTTTTTTCCCGTTTTGCTTTGTTACTTAGAAAATTCGTATTTTCTAAATCATTAGCGCAAAAATCGGAATTCTGCTCGTACTTCTCAACTTTTATACAATAAATAATATCATATTCGGAATCAGCGTTGAAAATTGGGTCGAATGACATACATTTTGAAAAATTTGGTTGATTTTCATTAATTTCGACCTAAAAAATTCGAAAAACACTAAAGCGGTCCGATACCATAAAAAAAAACCCTCATCATTCGACTCAGTTTTCGATACTGATTCCGAATACGATATTATATATTGCCTAGAGGTTCTGATGAAGTAAATGGGAAAGTACGGGTAGATTTTCGATTTCTGCGCTCATGGTTTTAGAAAATATGAATATTCTCAGCAATCAAGCAAAATGGAATAAACTTAATAGGTACTTTTAAAACTCGTTTCATGTCGGCTCCAATCAAGTCAAAAGATAAATAAATAAATGGGACAAAAAAATCTTACTTTGAATTTCCGGCACCTTATATATTACACATACTCTACAAATTTTTTCTTTCTAATAAATAATCATAAAATTCTACTGGTTTAACAACTATTTCATTATTATTAAAAAGATATTTTAAAATTCTAATTTTCTTAAATATTTGAAATACACCAATATCATGGAAATTATTTATTATTTCTAATAGGTTTTCATAATTTAGTAATTTAAATTGTTTAATATTACATATTTACATAATAAATTATATTTTATATAGTGTATATTTAACCTTTGTACGCCCAAGCCTATTTTAGACACAATAAATAGAATGCATTCACAGTTCAATGTATTTCATACTTCGATGCAAGTATTAAAGAGGAAAAGAATTTGGCCTTAATCAAAAGTCAGATATGAAGATGAGAACTGCGGTCTTCAACTCACTTCCACTTAACCCCACCCCCCTCCAATGCCTTCGCTTTCTTCTAATATTCTTAATTTTCTGCCCTAGTCTTCGATGAGAGTAGAAAATTAACAAAAGTGAATCCTTCTTGAAATTTTCTTCCGTCGTCGACTTTAGTCGAAAAAATGTGAAAATTTTTACATCTGTATCATTCATTCAATTTTCCATGCTGATTTCGAATATGATACTTGCGTCGAGTAAGAAATGAGTTCTTATGGAGGTAATTCGCAACTAGCTCCATCAGAATTCCAATTGTCCCATTAAAAGTAAAGATTTCTCACGTGAAGTTCATTCTGGCACGATTCGACGCAGCTCGTCAAACTCTATTTATATCATAAAAAGGAAGACTTTCAGTTTACGACTCGAGCTTCCAGAAAGATTTGTCGGCGAGTAACGCTGTAACAGAAAAGGTCCCTATTTTTTGAGAACTTCCGATTGAGAACCTTTGAATTGAGCTGCGCCTCTGAAAAGTTTCTGAAAGCCAGTTGGTAGAGGAGCTAACGGACTTTCTTTTGGTAGAAAAAGCTCTTTCGAAACCCTTCCGCACGCCTAGGAAACTCGATTTTGTAAGGGAACGCTGTAACATTTTTCGTATTGTGACACACTTTTTGTCGCACCATTTTTACCGAATATCTTATAATATTTGAAATTTAACTTTATTAAATTTTGTCTCGAGAAGCTGAGAAACATCAAGTTTTGTTTAAGCGTTTTCGCTCTTTCAAATGGTGCATCATTCACAGAGTCTGAACAAAGTTTCGAGCCATACTGCACGCAAAGAAAACGAGGATTTGTATATTCTTAAACGTTTTTCAAATCTCACAACTGCGACAGATCTCAGAGTCCAAAAATGTGTAAAGCCCGGGACAGATTAGAATATATTTATATATAACATACTGATATTTGCATCATAGTGATAAGCCTAAAACTAGGATTCAGGAAACTTCCCTACAAAACAATTTTTTGTCGGCACCGGTT
>CAJNOQ010008108.1:0-11535 GCA_905250885.1 Didymodactylos carnosus
TTTTTTCGTATTAAAAAAAAAAAAAAATAAGAAGAAGAAGAAGTAAAAGAAAGAGAAAACTAGAATTCAACAATTAATTAAGACTGAAATATATCTTTTTTTTTTTTTTTTTCGTAAAAAAAATATATTAAATAGTCAAGTTTTCAAGCAGATGATGTTGAACGTTAACGATTAGAATAATGAAACGTATACCTGCTGTTTATATGATGAATTTTATACAGTAAGTGAAGAGAAAAACAATACATTTTTATTTGGCAAAAAAAAACAACAATAAAAACGTTTCATGTTAAAAACACTTTAACAAATTGTTATTCATGTTAGATTATGCAAATATTTCTTTCTTTATAAAATGACAATCATTTTCCGGAATATAAACTGTCTTTTAATCGTATCTTTTGAATAGAAGGTGTGATAATACTTACAGTATACTCAGTTAAAAGTATACACTTTTATTTAATTTACATAGTCAATTCTTTTTTTTCTTAATTTTTGATACATGACAATTTCTCTGTCCACAAATTCTATAAAATTTATAAATTAGATCAAACATATCATTGTATTGTATAGTCTAGTAGAGTTATGGAAATATTGTTATACATTTTTATTCTTGAATATGATATATGCAATTGTACAAATATTATCTTATGATTTCTTATTTTAACGTGTAAAAGACGTGAATTTTTTTGTAAAAAAAATATTTTAAAGTTCAATATAAAGTAATCAATCATATTTTTCTTGAACAAGAAATGCACTCATAAACTATAAGTCAGTAACATTTGATGATCGATTAACTGATCGATATATGATGTTTGAAAATATCTATCATGTCATACATAGTTTAACATAAACGAGAAAATAAGAAACTCATTTATTTGATGCTATCAAAACGTCAATAACATCAACTTTGAATACTATTATGAAAAAATTTTCTTTTAGAATTGACTTCGATTAAGTGAACTGATTTAAGTTTGAATGGAGACTAAAAAAAGTGAAAGTTAGAGGTTCAATGAAGTGATACGATCATTCTATAGTTGAGACGAATTAAAGAGCAAGATGAACTAAACAAAATGTTATTAGATCGAAAAAATATTTATTGAAAAACGAAAACTTTCAATATTGCAGATACTCAACGATAATGAGGTCATGCTCAACTGTTACATAATCCTCATTCTTTCAATTCAATTCTTGTTTTTTTTTTTATATCTTTACCATCTAGTTTACGTTAATATGTTCATCTACGAGTCGAACATGAACAGTTCCGTTCACGAATGAATACGTATTTCTCTCGGATTTTCACTCATTTTGATTCTGTCGGATTATTTAACATTCTATAAATGTACCAAGCCACCATTGATTCTATAAACGGTAATTCTATACGTTTTCTATAATATTAATAATATTATATAAAAATTAATTATTTTAAAAGGATTCTTTTAGCTCACCAATAAGAAGAGATAGTTTAAGGGAAAACTTGTCTAGTTTAATGTTAAAATCATGTTGTTTTATTAGTAGTGAGTGGTAGTGGAGAAGAAAAAAAAAAAAAACGAAGAAATTTTTCTTCATTTTTTTCTGATTGCATTTTTTGCTTCAAGGCTTTTCGAGAAACGTTTCATTTTATTCTTGTGCATATATATATATCATTGCATGCAGAAGAAAAATATCCAACGGTTTATTTCCGAAATATTAGATACACACAGAAATTCAATAATTTCTTTTTTTTTAATAAAGTGACTTCTATGTTCTTTATTCTCATACAAGAAAATATGAATGTTAACATTCTTTATATCTTGTAAAGATCTTAAGATAGAAAAATAGAATAACATCACATTTTCAAAAGTGTAAAACTTATTTAAGTTGAAGTCTAATCTATGATAAATTGACATAAAATATTGTAATAAGTAGCTCATTTATAAATCTTAAGATATTCTGTTCTTAAGATCAGATGTAACAATGAGAAATTGTATGAAAAGATGTTTTTTTTTTTGAAAAGCTTCAATATGACAAACTTCTTAAATTTCTCTATGTCTTAGAAAAATTTAATAACCATTTTGTAGTCTACATCTTAACTATAGTTAAAATTTTCTTTGTATTAGAGGCTGCTGGTACACAAGAAAAGGTTTTCTTTTCTTAAAATTTTAAAAAAAATTTTCTCGGACTTTTGTTTTCCAGTTGAAGGAGAAATGATTGTTCTATTATATTCAAACACTGAAAAATAGAATAAATTCGTGTTATCAGTAACATGAACGGGAACAATTTAACTAAAATTCTAAAAATCACTTATTAATACCAAATCATTTTGTATAAATGAATTCTACTAGAAATAAAAAAGAATTTACTTGAAAATACATAATAAAATTACTTTGATCTGTTTTGATGATGTCATAATGATTGGATAAAACTAAAACTTGATTAAAATAAATTTATGACAAGTGTTATGTTGGAGTTTTTCAAAACTTTTCATACAATTTCTTACTAACAGTAGAAAATCGAATAGTGAATCTATTTTTGAACTAAAAAAATGAACTTCAGAGGACGTGACAGAGCGAAGAATAATTACAAACTACAAATCCTCTTATTCTTTCTACTACACTCGTTAATTTCGTCTTTCTTTTTTGTTTTTTCGTAATAAAAGTTTGTTCTGTTTTATAACTGACGTTTGTCGTTCTCAATTAATTTATAAATCATACAAGAGATATTTTGTTTTTCATGTTAAAAATCATGTTTTGTACGTTTATTTATTTTGTTACATAGTAACATGTCTTGTACCATTTATGTCATGTTAGTTTTTATTTTACTAACCATATTAAAGATTCTCTGTAGGAAATGAATATTCTTCTTCTTTTATATATTTTTTGACACACTGACTAGCTTTCATATTTTTTAAAATAGAATTAGAATCAACTATGAAGTGACGAGTTTACCTCTATACCTTTGTGAAACTCGTCCGTTCTATTGATGATACTTAATATTCTATTTAAGAGTACTTATTTCCGTTAGTCAATGAATGATTGACTATAAACAAGAAGAGAGAAAAAAGAAAAAAAAGAGAAAAAACGGTTCATATGGGAAATCATTAAAGCACATTAAACATTGCTGCTAAAGCTGTCAGAAATGATTTTTATAGATCAAAAACGACTGAAAATAACAGGAATTTTTTGATAATCTTATACCAATAGACAATTGATTGTATACAGACTAGTAATCAGTGCTTGTTGTTTTTATTGAAAATAAACAACAAAAACAAAACACACTGATCACTTAACCTAAACAAAATGCACTATCTAATGTGTATTTTAATTGCAATGTTCACAATACTTGCATAATATAGACAATCTATCGTGTTTTGTGATTACTAGAACATTTTATCCATTTCTCTAATGACCTATAAAAATGGATAGTACATTATATTTATAGATCAGTAATAAATTAATTTTTATTGAATATAAAAGTCTATTCAACAGAAAATAATGTCTCTCATACTTGAAAACCTCCTTGTCTTTCAGGTGCCAAATAGTTTTTATGAATATCGTACTATTTATCGGAAAATGTAGGACGCCCATCCATTCATGTCCTATGTCTATATTCATTAAATGAACGGAAACATGTATTGTAGAGAGTCGTTAATCAATGTATTATAGAAAATGAAGAAGAGAAGAGAAAAAAAAAAAGTTTTCTTTTATTTTCTTTTTTTTTGCTGAAAATAGAAAAAAAAAGTTACTTATTCAATGGATAAAAAAAAGTGCACCTACTACCATTTAGCAACCAGTAACGTTATGTGATGAAATATAATCACAAACAAAACAAATGAACGGTTCCATGTGACAAACATGAATAAAAGGCGAAAATAAAAAATAATTCACTTGAGACTTTACATTTGGTTAAAAATATACAGAATGTCAACATTCACAAATTCGAATTATAAATAAACAAAAGACTTTAAAATTAAACATCAAATACCAGGATATTAAACTACTTCTATCTACTAGAGACTTTATTGTGAAAAAATGTTTAAAATAGAGAAAGTTTAAAAGTATTTGAACGAATGTAAAATTATTTTAATAGAATAGTTTTGGGATAATAGCAGACACATTTTCAAATTTTGCTGTAAATTTTAGCCATATTTGATCGGAAAAACTTGATGTTGACGATGAATCGAATATTTTTTCTGTACACTAACCTTCTGAAAATCTTTGGGCATAATTTTTTGAACTAGATTCAAAAAGCGAAGAGCACCGTGCAGATGTCTGTTGTTTTTATCTTACTTGAAATAAAGAGATATACTATTTAAATCCGAATTTCAATCAATAAATAGATTAAAACGTTGCACTCTAGCGCATAAGTAAAAATCGCCAAAACTTGATGAAATTTCATCTATCAGCCGTATCTCTAATCCTCTTTATCAATTTTTTAAAATCTCAGAAGTTAACAATGTCATTGGCCAAGGTGATACATCACCATGGTGTTCGAGAAAAAGTTCAACATCTCATAGTCTTCATAATTTTCCATTTCATGGTAGAGATGCCTTCTCTAGGCGATTTTGTGCCAGTATTTTCTCTGCAAATACAAATTTCAAAACATATGACGTTTCATGTTGAAGAGGGAAGTCTATCCTACAAGAATGTAGTAAGTTAAATATCTCTGCATCTTAAATCATTGTCTCTTTTCACCTACGCTGAGTGATGTAAAAAAAAGAAGACATTTCTAACGTTAATCATTGGAAGCGCGCAATCTTTTCTGATTTTATTCTCACGGTCGGTTATCTACTTGCAGGCTGTTGAAACGTGATAATGAGCATAGCCAGATAAATTCTGATTATGCCGAACTAATTGAAGATGATGATCAACGTGGACGACGATTGAGCAATGCTGGGGGAGTGGCCGGAATTGCTCGTCGACTTACACCAACAAAATCCTATGTTCCATCAAGGTTTCCATTTTCATATACCATGCCAAAACGTTATCAAACAGCATTTTTAAGTAGTCTTGGTTTTCTAATATCATTTGGTATTCGATGTAATATGGGAGTATCAGTAGTGGCTATGACACATAATGAAACAGAAAAATTACCAAATGGAACTGTTATTCTGATACAAGTAGGTAAGTTAAATAAATAAATCGTGAAAATGACATGTTTATTCTTTCTAGCAAGCTCAATTTCATTGGACACCTGGAATTATTAGTATGGTTGATAGTTCATTTTTTTGGGGATATCTAATTACACAAGTGCCCGGTGGTTATCTAGCAGCAAAATTTCCTGCAAATCAGTATGTGTTAATGTGTGTGTGTATTAATCTATTTCTATAACAACTATTTATTTTTTTTAGTGTATTTGGTTTTGCATTAGTGATATCATCATTTCTCAATCTTTTCATTCCATTTGCTGCCAAAATTCATTATACAATGGTGATGTTTTTAAGAATACTTCAGGGACTTGTTGAGGGTGTAACATATCCAGCTGCTCATGGAATTTGGAGATGGTGGGCACCACCATTGGAACGAAGTACATTAGCCACAATTTCTTTCACCGGTACCAATCATTATAATGTCTATAATTTTTAATTCTAATTGTTTTTCAATTTGAAGGATCGTACGCGGGTGCTGTCCTTGGCATTCCATTATCGGGTATATTAACAGAAAATTTTAATTGGCAAATTGCATTTTATTTTTACGGTGCAGTTGGTATTGTATGGTTTTGTTTTTGGTGGTATCTGTCATATGAACGACCAGCGATATGTCCAACAATAACAGAAGCAGAAAGAATTTATATTGAAGAAAGTATTGGAGAAGCGTGCTCTATATCTAACAAGGTAATAATTACATTTTTCTTTCATATAATAGATAGTAAATGATGTATTTTTCAATTAGACTTGGATTAAACCACCGTGGATGAAATTTTTTACATCATCGGCTGTATGGGCAATAATAGTTGCTAATTTTTGTCGAAGTTGGTCATTTTATTTGTTAATTAATAGTCAGGCAGAATATTTTCGTGAAGCATTGAAATATAGTGTGGGACGAGTAAGAAAATAAAAATCGACATGAGAGTGGATTTTAGTTTTATTTTTTGCTGTTTTTAGAATGCATTTCTGGCTGCATTACCTCATTTAACAATGTCCTGTATTGTACCATTTGCTGGAAAATTAGCCGATTATTTAAGAACAAATTATTTGAGCACAACCGTTGTTAGAAAAATAATGAATTGTGGAGGTAAACTAAGTGCTTATGAAATTCTCAAATAAAACAATTATTTATTCGTATTTACATTTAGGTTTTGGTATGGAAGCGGTGTTTTTGTTGTTTGTGGCTTATGCAAAAAGTCCTCCAATGGCGATAGCTGCACTAACAGTCGCTGTTGGCTTCAGTGGTTTTGCTATATCAGGTTCGTTAGTCATTTTAATTAGAAAAAAATTTATTTGTTGTTTCGAAATATGCCAACGTATAATGGATGAAAAACTCTATTGAAAATTTGAAATAATATTTAACTCTTAATGTGTTTTCTCTGTCGAATAATGCCATTCTTTTATCGGTGTTTTCAAGGTTTTAATGTCAATCATTTGGATATTGCACCGCGTTATGCCAGCATTCTAATGGGTATATCAAATGGTGTTGGAACGCTTGCAGGAATGCTATGTCCAGTAGCTGTCGAGTTTTTAACTAAACAAGGCGTAAGTGGAACAAACACTTTTAACTATAACTATTCAATGTTCAAAAATATCTTAATAAGATAAAAACGCACTTTTATTATTAAATTTTAGACTCGAGAAGAATGGGCACATGTATTTTTAATTGCAAGTCTTATTCATTTTGGTGGTGTCATATTTTATGGAATATTTGCATCGGGTGAAAAACAACCATGGGCTGAACCAAAAGAAGAACCACCATGGCAACCAGAATCAACATTTAAACGTAAAATATAATAATCATACTCTAATTCTTTTCTTGATTTTATTTCAATTTCAATTTATACAATTTTTCCTGTAATATAAAAATATCATGGCATTATTTTTGTATTTTTCAGGTGATGAAGATAAATTTACATCGTATGGTTCTACGGTCACAGATGGTGGTGGTATGACCAATAATCATGATTACAAATCTGTTTATTACAACCCGACTCCAAATGGTTATTCTACAATTGCAATTCCTCCTGAACAAACATCAATTATAAATATCCATCATTTTCCACAAGATGATTATCGAAATTTACGTTGAAATAGTTGGTTTTAGAAACCAAGAAAGAGAATTTAGTGATATATGGCAATCATTTTTCTTTTCAGTGTTATCTATTCAGAAATCAGTCACTCAATCTATTGTCTAGTCGTTTTATATGTATGTTTATGCACGCATTAATGCATTTATTTTTGGATCTTTAATTATTATAGTTGTTGTTGTCAGTTTTTGATACCCGGTTCCGTGTTTTGTTATTACCTACTGTAAATTTTAATTTTCTTTTCATCAGAAAATGATTAATAATATGCCGTGTTTTATTTTTTTGTGGTCAATGATTGTTTTTTCTGTCTTGGTTTCTCTTTTTGTGTTGTACTTTAAAAAAAAAGGAATTCTGGTCAAAATTATAGCTGTTCATTCAAAATCAAACACAAACATTCAGAGAACTGGGGATGTCTAGGAACGGCAAACAGTTGTGTTCACTATCAATACATATATCGATTCACACCTAGAGGAAACGTACACATTATTATACAGAGTTTCAAACGACGATGATGATATCTATTCTTAGCCTACTAACCTTTTCGCAAAAGAATGCTGGTAATAGTGATAGAGACGCGAG
Organism: Didymodactylos carnosus; assembly: GCA_905250885.1. Classification (NCBI taxonomy): domain Eukaryota; kingdom Metazoa; phylum Rotifera; class Eurotatoria; order Philodinida; family Philodinidae; genus Didymodactylos; species Didymodactylos carnosus. Next base: position 7,789 of record CAJNOQ010008108.1, read on the forward strand.
ATTTTCGCTATTATATAGCGAAAAGTTTTTGGAATGATTAATCAAGGATCGGTTTTCGAACGGGTCTTTGGAAACCCATTTTATAACCCAAAACTTTGACACAGCAATATATTAGTTTTTCTCAACCGATAGATAGCTCAAAGTATCCACTTCAAAATGGGAACTAAGCAACCATTAGTTTTTCTCAAACTATTTAGCAGAATTTTAACTAGTCAAGCATCAAATATAATTTATAATTCATTCATAATGCCCTGTTTCACTTATGCTGACATCATCTACGGAAACACATCCGAAATAAACACAGCAATATATTAGTTTTTCTCAACCGATAGATAGCTCAAAGTATCCACTTCAAAATGGGAACTAAGCGACCATTAGTTTTTCGGGATTGAGGCGTGGTACCAGATTTATTGAGAGTCCCTCAGTCGATTATTCTTTAGGTGTGGAAACCCCTAAAGCACCCTGAAAACATAGGTTATTGATCACACTGAAGCTTTGTTTTTCAAAAACAGTTCAAAAACCTACTGAAAACCTATATTAGGTGTAAACACCCATTTTTTTTCTACTTTCGCGTAAAATTAAAATATTCGTAACTCAGTCAAAATTGATCCAGACTACATCAAAATACCAAGTTATGCTCTATTTTTTATCTGCTCAATATGATTTTTAGTTTAAGATTACTAAAAATATTCTTTCACGGCTGGAGATATCTAGAAAACCTTTTCAGAAACCAAAGCCTTTTCTGTTGATTTTTAAAACTTTTATTTAACTGCATGATCTAGTGTAGATCCATACATCTATACTTTATATAGCACTTAAAAAAGCATCGTGAAATTAGTTTAGCAAAACATATACTCTCTACAACAAGAAGATCATTAAAAAATAGTCTGTCATTCACGGCTTACAGTAATCTATGTGAGAAGAAGATTTCCTTCACGTAGGATAAAGAATATTTTTCGCTATACTAAATTGATACGCCCACTATAGATATTTTTATTTGATACAATGAAAGTACGCATAAGAATGACTGACAACAAACATGAGCACTTTTTTAATCATGATTAATTAAACGTTATTAACTAACTGTGAAGATTCGTCTCTAATCATGATTAACTTCTTTATCAATAAACTTATTCATGTTTCGAATCGCAATTGACATTAATCATGATTAAGTTAGCTGTTATCAATCATGAATAATAATTGTATGACGCTTAACCATAGAAGAATTATCTGTAGATTATGAAAGCAAAATAGATGTCGACAGCATTCTATTAGTCATTTCAGTGTTTGACATTACTTGAACCTCTATCTATTCTCTACTGCGTGTCTTGAAAATTGATTTCGAAATTTTATATGTACATTTTGTCTAATGTCGTGAGTGAAACGTCATTTGCAAATAAATAATCAGAAAGAAAGATTTTTAACAATTAATTCTTTTGCTTTGTATGTTTAGAATAAGAATTTTTTCTTTAACAAAAACAGATTGAAAAGTACGATTGAACCGCAAAATCGTCTTGTATTCTAGAAACCCCCCCAAATTATACAGACATGTTTTTCTTGTTTTTACTAACTTTTTTTGCTTTCTCTCTCTCTTTATCTTACTTCTCTTCACTATTAATACATCTTTTTTTACCTTAAAATAGTTATGAAAAATCAAGTGATCAGGACGCAAATCATGGTTGATGTATATAGATGGTCAGTTGTTTATGTATGTATATAAGTTCATTTTAAAAGAAATAACGGCTCGGCACTGCGAACGCTTCCAATTAGTCCCTATAAATCATTCGTGCTATTTCTGTATATTTTAGAAATATTTATTTATCATCATTTAATAATGAATCAGCGTTTGTTATATAATAAAACTGAATGAACGAACCAATGTCAGTTCTTCAGTAATTTTATAAATTTTCAGAGATATAATTAGCATTTAATCATGGTTAAATGTCATTAGTCGTGATTAGAATTGGTCGCCTCTAAGCACAAAACTCCATAATCATGATTAACGTTCCCTTGTGGATATAGAGAAACATTCCAATCGGTTATAATAGAATTTCATGTAATTTATCAAAAACAAATTTATTTTCATGTACCTTATGATCGATAAACTAATATTACATATAACTACCCTTTAAAAATAAATCGTAGTTTTTGTAATCCAATAAAAAACCTTTCTCGGATTTTCTGCGAAACTAAAGAATCAAATATGATTGTTTATAGATTAAAAAATCAATGGTTTTTTAACCAAAAAATACGTTTCCAAAAAAATTCCATCAGGCATTTTTTACTATAACTAAAAAACTGTTTCGGTTTTTTACTATTACTGAAAAACTGGTGACGTTTTTTAAAACGAATTTCGAGAATAGATTTTTTGTTAGAATGTACGATTGAGAAATGCAATCATTAGCGCATGGATATATGTTAGGTAAAATGAAATTCATTGAATGATCTATTAAATTTAATAAAGTTTTTAATTAGAAAATGTATGATGTTTTCAGTTTTTCCTGGAAAACAGTAGTTTCTTAACAGTAGCATCACCATTTCGACAAAACTAATTTAACTCGAAAACTACTGCTGTATAGAAAAAAACGAAAACACCAAAACTTTTCTAATTGGAAACTTTATTAAATTTGTAGGTGCACCCAATGAATTTCATTTTACCTAACATACATTCAAAGTGCAAAATCTGTTCTTGAAATGATGAGTCATCAGTATCAGTCCACATATCGAGACTTCTGAGTGCAATTACCCGAGTTTTCGATTATTAATTTTGTGTTCATATACCGTCTTTTAGCTGTAAAGTTAGAAATTATTCTGTCGAAGTCGAACATAATTTCACAGCTTTCAACAACTTAAGCGAATGCCGATAGCTTTTAGCAGGGAAACTTCCGCTGTGGTATTTTTTTATGGTCTCTGAATTCGGCGAAATGCTGCACTGATTCTAACTTCAGGCTGAAACAAATTATCTGCGTCGATCGCCTGTTGTAGGCGATTTATCGCTTGAAAATGAAGCTTCATTTATAACAGAAACAAATATCACGTATTCTACTCCGAGTTGCTGCTCTGAAGCAGAGCATTATAAAACTTTCACTAAGGCATACGTAACTTAGGAACTTTATTTTACTTGCTTTTAATTATCTCAATGGCGAAGTCTTGTGATGGATTTCTATATCTCTATTCAAAATATTTTCCATCTTCAATGAGAATATTCTTTTACATTATTGCTATGAATATCTCTTATATAACGTAAAAATGAGAAACTATTTTCTATTTTGAGCTGAAGAGGCAGGTATGTAATATCAGTTAGTAATCAAGACTGAAATTAGAAAAGGCATGAACTGTTCTAGTTAAACATTTTCATTAGTTCACAAACAACGTCCATCTAAACGAGATACTCAAAGAATCTCTAAAATTTCTCTAAAATACATAAACTTACTTATAAATAGTAGTGAACAGTAAATCTTCTACCAGAGTTATCCATATTTTCAAATATTGATGTGTCAATCAATATAGCACTTACACTTGATGTTAGTTCATAACAGTCCAATCTTTTCAACGTTTCAATACAGTAATTCTGATTTTCCGCTAAAGTCTATTTTTTCTTACTCAGAAAATATTTTGCAGTAAGAAATAATGTGGTATGTATGATACACTGACCACTACTATTTTACAAGACGAAAGTGAGCTTTTTCATTTATGTTGGCATATCGATATTTCATTTTTTTCATTTTTACAACTAATGATTCAATT
>CAJNOQ010008109.1:0-11534 GCA_905250885.1 Didymodactylos carnosus
AAAAACCGGTCTTTAAATCGAAAGCGGGGAAAAACCATTGTGATATTCGGAATCAGCACGTTCGATTACCCATTGTCAACTGAGTTTCAGCTCAAAAGCGAGGAGGCAGTTGGTGGCCTTCCCTCGTTAGAACAGCGAAATGTTGACATTAATATTGAAATAAAAATATCATTTTTAAAGCTACTGTTATTGCAATAATCTCCTTGTTCAAATTATTATCTATTATCAAAAAGAATTACTTTAACACGATAAAATAATTTTTTTATTACCGGAAATAAATCAGGCAGTTGAATTTTTTCGACATTTTTTGTTCATATTCTTTTTGTAGACATTATTCTGGTTTTAATATTATATTAATACTTTACAGTAAATGTATTATAAAATACAACATAAACCAGGTGCACTGCATATTGCACGCATCTATACAAAGAGGAAAAGAAAATGTATATGTCAATAAAACATTCATAGCTTATAGAAAAGAAGACAGAAAACCAAGAAGAATGGACACAGCAAAAAAGAGAGTAGACATGAAGATATGTCCTTCCAAAATTAGAGACGTTCTTTTTCCATTACATACTTTCCATTAAATATATTATAGAATATAACATAAACCAGGTGCACTGCATATTGCACTCACCTATACAAAGAGGAAAAACGAAAATGTATATGTCAATAAAACATTCATAACTTATAGAGAAGAAGAAAGAAAACCAAGAAGAATGGATACAGCAAAAAAGAGAATAGACATGAAGATATGTCCTTCCAAAATTAGAGACGTTTTCCGCCGTATCCGGGCGGTATTCTCCATACATCCATCGGCGTGAATAATACTATTCGGTATACCGTTTAAAGTTCTTCACCTTTTTTTTTTTTGATCGGTTGAAGAAGGATAGAATAATGCCGAAAAATTAAGAGATTTCTAACTTTGCTCTAACAAACTCGTCGAAGTAGATGAACGTTGACCTGAGTTATACAGTGAGACACTTTTCAAAGGAATAAAAAGTATATATTTAACTTTTAGGAACACTGCATCACTTCCTTGACTTTAATGATCTGAGTTTGGATCAAATTGAAAAAAACTTTTGTATCGCATCGTGGAGGAACAGAGCGAATGATATCCTTTCATTTAGGAAATTTCTATTATGACCCCGTTGACTTCTTTCAGTTGTATGTATTCCGTTAGAAGAAAAACGATAAAATGAATCAAAATCTTTCACTAATATGGTTAGGACTCAATTGAGATACAATCCATATTTTAATCAAGTATCTCAGTTGAGAAACCAATATTCATGTGAAAATGTTCGTTTCTCAACTGAAATACAGTTTTACGTGCGTTGAAACGTGTAATTGTGCAAGAGTGTACAAAGGTCTATTATTCAATAGTGAATGGAATGACATTAGGTATATGATGTATCTCTACTGACTATCTAAGTATGCAAAATGGCGTGAAAGTCGCTGTAATTCTTGTAGATTTTGTAGAACTATTGAATAATAGACCTTTGTACACTCTTGCACAATTACACGTTTCAACGCACGTATCAAAATTGTATCTCAGTTGAGAAACGAACATTTTCATATGAATATTGGTTTTTCAACTGATTAAAATATGGATTGTATCTCAGTTGAGACGTTACGACTAATACCAATTTTTGTCTAAAAGGAAATTTTCCTTCGAAAATGGACAAATAATTTGTCATCATCAAAAAACCACATCTTTTTAGGATTTTTCTTTTAAAATCAAAACAGAAAGAAATTAAATATTAAAAATACCTATACATAGAGTAGATAGGGTGCTGTACACGATGGTGAAAATCTCGAGTCTCTAGCGCGTATGGTTTACAAATGGCAAGCAAACAAAATGAGGTATCTACCATTATTCGATACAAGTTTATACATCGGTAGCAGGGTTGCCAGATGTCCCCCCATAAGGGGGACAATCCCACATTTAAAGATTTGCCCCCCGCGAAATCTGTCCTCCCGGGTGTCCATCTTTTCAAGGATTTTCTTCCGATTGTCTTAAATGCACTTTTCACTTCTGTACTACACTTTCATTTCAACAGATCTTTAGCATTTAATGCCTTTTCTTATGTGAAATACAGTCTGCATGAGGGCCTATAGACCTATGCGATAACAGGAAAAGGATAATTTTTTTCTGTCCTTTTTTGTACACGCCTTTCAAGATGCACGTTCCAAATAGAAATGAAAATAACGCTGTACGCAGTTTTACTATACTGTAAGAAATGAAACAAGAGTCGAATACAACAACATTTTCATCTTTGTACAAAGTTTTTAAGTTCAAATTCTCATTATCTTCCTCGAGCGAAATGTCTTGTTTTTCTGCTTATCTAATTACTTTTAGATAATTAATGTCCGATTTTAAAAATAAATGTTCAGAAAATGTAAATAAAAAGCTTTATCTCAGCGTTTTATCTTGTCCCCCTTTGTAGAAGAAAAAGTCCCTCTTATGTCCCTCTTTTTCCTAGATTTGTCCCCCTTTATTTCTTTTTAGTTGGCATCCCTGATCGGTAGATGCATAATTTTTCGACCTACTATATTAGAGTAGTTTAATCCTTCGTTTTTGTCGATAAAAAATATAAAAATATCCATCTTTATTATGTTATGGGTCATGCGTCAAAAGAACGCTGGATGTTATTGCAGACCGGTATATTCATGTCAAATGTCCGTTAGTCTCTTTTTATAAAGGCAATAGTTGAAAATACCATTCTCAATTTGTTGTTTGCTCAATAGCTTACCGGATTACATTATTTATTTATTAATATTCACTCATATGAGTGATTTGTGCAACCAAATACCAGTTGAATTGTATCAACAATCATATCTAGGATCGATTTTTGTGGTAATGAATTATTATTTGGATATTTAATCTCTTCAATTTTCAGAGATTGGCAAGTCCAATTCCGGACCGGGATTGGATCCGAACTGATAGACTCTTTCACGCTGGGACTGAACTCTGGCTGAAGACATAAGAGACATGGAGTTTTTTTAACAGATTTTTTTCACATTTGTGACTAGACTTTTCAGTTTACATTTGAAAAAAGATGAAAAGAATAAAGAAATTGAATTCACTCTTTTATCTTTTTCGTGCTATCGCGTGGTCAAGTAAGATTAGCTCTGATCAAAACTTTTGATCAGTTACTTACAAGAGCTACTTACAATCAAAAGACGACTGTTTTTTTGGTGCTGTCTTTTTTTTTTTGCTATAGTCATGTAAAGGAACAGAGTTACTCTCTAATAAAAAGAAGAAAGAGAATGGAAGTGAAAAATAGTGTATGCTGTGGCCGACATCGGACTTGAAGCTTAGCCTCTAGTGGATTGGGACTGAAAAAACACCGAACTTATCCATCTTTGTTAATTTCTATGTTTTTAATAATTGTTTCCACGCTTGACGATATCGTTGTAAGGTGCCGGGTAATTAAAATAGATAGTATGTTTTGCTTTTTCATCTTTTTTAGCATGGTTGGATAGCACTCATCGAGTTACCTAGAAAACATCAATTTCAGATTTTTGGAAGACACTTTTTGGTGAACAAATTTTGAAATATTAATTGTTTAACAATGAAGAAAAATGAGGATATTTTCATAACATCCGGAAATCGCCGTCGCCGCGGATTCAGTGTTAAAGTGTTAATACTTTAGCGTTAACACTTTAACACTTTAACATATACGAACTCGCGGCGAGTGAGGGTGAGGGTGGAGAAGTGAGAGTGAAGCGGGTAAAGAAGTGCTCCACCCTCATCCTCACGTCCTCACCCTCAATTATGCACGTTTATACTTTAACACTGTAACACTTTAATGTATGAGAATCCGCGGCGACGGTGATTTCCGGATGATGTCGATATTTTTGAATGATAAAAAAATGTTCATGTCTGGTGGTCTTTTAATTATTCTAAAATCATTTTTTGTTATTTTCAATTGGAAATTGAGTTTAGAAAGCTAATTTTGGAAATTTTAGAAGTTAAAATGGACGCAGAATCTACGAAACACGACCAGAATGGTAAAGAAGCTGCCAGGCAGTTTTGAAAGCTTATCTAGTCCGGGGTTTGGGAGATAAAATTCTTTCTTTTACTTCAGTCTGATTACCATACTTGTGAAAAAAAACTTAAATATCCTTTCAGGGAAATTTTCTTTCGTTGCGAAGAAAGTTAATTTTTTCGAAATCACATTTTAATATCCAATTGTTTCTAAGTTTTATTCCAAATATTTTTCCTACTGGAAATAATACTTGATTTCCAACAAGTATTGTGCACAGAGTTGACATATCAGCAAATCGACTAATGCGTGATAACGATTGACTTCTGTTTCAGATAGAGCTGATTGTTTATCGGGTTTATTCTTGTATTGCATAAAAGACCTTACGGTCCTAAAGGGCAACAGACTAGCACCAAATAACAACAGAATACAAACAAAAATCAAGGAAAAAGATGTGAATAATGGCGATAATGTAATGATTTGATCCAAGAGATTAAAAAGGAAGTGGTGCGCGATGCTCACTACCATTCTGATTCTGATGACGATATAAGTTTTCTTTGTATGCTATAGCCGGTGTACATCTTTAAGTGGTTTTACGAGAACGAAATCCATAAAGATATTTCAGTAAACTTCGATGCAATATTGTTAGATTATATTATGATGTACACGAAGATACTTTTCGAACTTATATGGACAACACATGCACACACTATTGTGGTAGGAATAGTATCTCAATTTAGAACTACAGTTTTGTTTATATGTTTTTATTTCCCAACTGAGATACCTAATTGAAAAAGTATCTCAATTGAGAAGATACGGAATCAGCAAAACGAGCCATTATGGAAGCAATTATTTATTCTATTAGTGTATGAAAGTGCAAATACTCCTGATAGAACATTTTCAACTGAATGTATAAAATTTCAACTCTTAGTGTATATACGTCCGAATATAAGTATTCACTAGTATTTTAGACGGACATTTTTTTTTGTTCAACGGTTTCATACTGAAAAGTTAACAGTTCTTATTTTTCCGTTAACAAAAAAAATGTTTTCACTGTTTTGTTAACGGTTACGGAAATGTGATTTTTACTAAAAGGAAAATAAGCTTAGAAATGACATGTTAACGGTCCGTTCGCATCACGTCGTACCGCACATGAAAGACTGTAATGGTCAGCGTACGGATGCACATGTAGTCCTTCTGCGTTTTACATCGTTTTTGTTTCACTCAAAAAAATTAAACCTGACGTGTAGATCATGAAATTATGAAAGTACTTTCTTAAACAAAGATCATTTTATGTAAACAGTCCGTCGGTCTGATGATGTACTACGGATTTTACACAATTGCTGATCCAGCAAAATTACAAGAAATCGGCTGAATAATCTGTCTTCATAAATAGAGTTCCGTAACTCATACATTTATGAAACTTGTGTCCAAGTTTCATAAACGTGTGATTTATGAAACTGAATTTATGAACACAGGATAATCCTGATTGGCAAACGACGAGGTCGTCCAGCAGGCATGGGCGAGTCCGACGGAGTACCAAGTCCAGTAATCTTTTCGACTCTTTTTTGATGAGGATGGGTTACATTTTAATTTGCTGAGCCCTGGATAGATAGATTTTTCGAAAGTAAGGTTACGTTTTATGTCTGTCTTCCGAACAAATTTTTCAATTTCATGTGAAACAGTAGGTGTTGCTATTTCCCTTTTCATTTTTCTCTGCCCATTTGTGTTAAAAGTTGAATAGATCGGACTCGAAATACAAAAACTTAAGTCCGAGTCCTTCAAAAAAACTATCACCGATTTGTTTCACAAAACTCCATGTATTTGAATGTACCGGCCGGAATTACTTCAAGAAAAATAACTGACAGATCGGAATTATCCCAATCGAGAAAAATGAAAAGATTAGAAACCTAACCACGTCTTATTGTACTTCTCATAAATGGGCAATAGTGTTTATGAAAGGTGAGTATGATTTACGTGGTGGCAAACAAACGGACTCCTTTTATGATACATTTCCCGAAATTGAATCAGATGCTAGAGCATTCGTTGTCCAAGCATGTTCGCAAAGATCAGCGGAGTTTAAAGCAGCGGACCTGGCTCAGTTCATCGATACAAAATATTATGAACTAATCGGAATTGAAAAACAAATTGGAGATGATTTGATAAGATCGGAAAGAAGTTGTCGTCTGGACCCCTGTAGGTGGGGAGCTAAATTCGAAGCGAATTCACAACGTCCATATTTTGAAGGACATGAAAGAGATGATGTGATGAAACATCGTAATGAGTTTATTAGTTATTTTCTAACACATAAGGATTCTTATTACACCACTCCTGATAAAAACATAAACGAGTCTTAATGAACATATTATTTTTCATTTCAGTACATTTATTCAGTGTGTTTCCGTTCATATTATTCACCCAAGCATAAAGAATCATTAATATATCCATTAAAGATCATAAAATATCGATTCATATCACAAAACTATGTCTTTTCAAGAAAAGGATTTCTAGAGACCCTTTGAAGATCCTCTAAAGATCTCGAAAATATGTCCGTTCGATTCGCCATTAGTTTTTACCTATTTGAAGCGATTTTCACTCGGTTTGAAGAGAAAATAGTCATTTTATTCACAGATGACCTTCCCCCTTATCGTATCATAACAGTAAAAGTGACTTTTCTCAACACAGGAAAGAAAAGAAAAAAAAAGGATACGTAACTTTGTAACTGGTGGCATGATGAGTCGAATGAGATAAAACATTTGCCTTTATCACTTACGTAGAAAAATTAGATAGGTTTACAAAATCGACTAATATGTGGTGCACTCGACGCGATTCGAAACGTCACCATCAGTAGGGTTTGGGTCCAGAGTCGATTTAAGAACTTTCTTATATTCAGTTTTCTGTGCTGAATCTGGAAAAATTATCTTCAGAAGCAAAAACGAAGAATGAAGTAGAACATTTTGCACATTTCGAGAAAGAACGTGTTTTTCTCGAAAACGACACCTTTCGAGTATTTCGTATTTTTCGACCAGAAGGAAGCATTTGCCAAGGCTAAAAAGTCGTTTTTCGTGATCAGCAGCTCAAGCTCTATCCAATGATGTAAAGAAAACACGAAAAAAAGATTTACTGAAATTTTGAATTGCCTGCACCTTACAACCCGTGCTTTTTTAATGTTTACTTTCGAAATCATCGACTAGGGGCCAAAAGAGATAATAAATTTAATTCCCAAATTTATTTTTGTTTGACAGTAGAAAATGACATGCTTTGCTATTTACTGATCCCATATTTATATCACTGTCGTTTGCACACTGTTTAATTCGATTTTGTACACTGTACTTAATGATTCTGCTTGATTACATGAGAATAAAATGTATACCCATAAGTTTCGTTTGTTTTTTTCATTCTATATTATCTCTTTTGAAAACACAATAATTTAACTTTTATTTTCGTTCTTGATTACTAATTAAATTTATTATGTCTTTTGGGTTTACTCAGTTTATTATCTCTTTTGGTGCCAAGCGAAATCACCCGTTCTCTTCAGCTGCTTTGAAAAATAAACAGTTGACCGTTCTTTTTTGAATGTTTCTTTGACTAAATTAAAAATCTTTCTCTTTTCAACGCCGTTTTTCCAAAAAATGCAAAAATTACAAAAATAAAGTTAATACGTACATTATAATTGTAGCATCAACATATTCCTCTCTACAGTGTATATATTTTGTTTGATGATGAGTCAGTGACTTGAAATGTTAGAATAAATTTTAAATTATAAATAAATAATTAATTATTTGTACTGTAAATTAAATATTATGAGCTTATACAAAGTCCTGCGATTATATGCATTCTTACAAAAATAAATTTCCGTTCTCTTTTCACATTTTATCCGTAAGTTTCATCTACTATTTTATTTACAAGTTACATGAAACGGTTAATTTTATAGTATTAACATATTGGTCACATTTATTCGTAAGTTCACTTCTATACAGGAAAAAAATGAATATAATCATACACGTTGCATTAACAGAAACAGTAAAAGCTAAGAAAATCAATGATAATTGTGATAATAAATTAAAGGAATATTTCAAAAGATATGAGAATGATGTTCTGTCTCGAACCGAACTTGTCATTAAATGGTATCGATATTTATCATCACTAAATTAATTAGTAGACAAATAACAAAAAGAATATAAAGAAAACAAATTGGGTACTTTCATTAAAACGTTTCCTTTAATGATCACTTAGCACTACATACATATTTTCTCTCCGCTTAAATCCACCTATATTCGCGTCTTTAACTTATATTCTGTTCACCGAACTTTCATTAAAATGTCGCCTGCAAAGTGACTGTGATCTGTAGTTGCATAAAAAGTTTTGGATGGCACAAGAATTTCATCTAACATTTTAACGGATTTCCTTTAATGAAACTCCGATATCCCAAGAAAATATACACAAGAGGAATAGAGTCGTATGGGGTAATTCTGGCCACTTGCACAAAGTTTCTTGATATTTTGCGTCTTTCTAAGGCGTTTTTAATCGGATAACTAACAGTTCGCTCTCCGCTGATGTAAAAATCTCCTTAAAATCCCTTTCCGTTTCCGACCAGTATCCAGAAGGAGACAGGGACCTTCAAACCGGTCGGATTATCCCATATGGGGCAATTTCGACCTGTCAGTTATTGCTCTTAGAGCAGTTCCGGCCGGTCCATATAAATACATGGAGTTTTCTGAAACAAACCTCTGCTAATTAACGATAAGTTCTAATCAGGCAGAAATTACACCAGTTTGAAGCTCTTTCTCTCTTCTACCTGTGATACAAATTTGAAATTATTGGCACCTATTCTAATGAAGTTGTGCAAATGTGATTAAGGTAAGTACCTCGCATCGCGCAAAATACGATATCTCTGTTGTAAGTATCTCTGTCTTACATATAATACAATAATCAATGATTATCAAACATAAAACAGTCTGTATCATTTCGTCACGATTTTTCAAAAACGAACCTCGATCATCACGTTCGTTACGAACGTCGATCAGATACTCAAATAACTGGAGTTCGTTATAAAAAGATTCGGAGTTCGTGACAAAATTTGAGTTGGAGCTCATAAAAGTGTATCAAACTGTCGTCAGTATTGAAATTTTTATCGAAATTCATGAGAAAAAATAGATCAGAGTTCATAAAGATAAAAAGGCGGACTTCGTGCTATAAAAAAGGCGGAGTTCGTAAGAAAAAATAAGCGGAAGTTCGTAACAGAAAAAATCAGATCTTCGAATGGAGACAGTTTTTACCTGTGGATCTAGTGTCTCATTTTTTTCTATAGTCGTCCGTCAAGGACATTCGATGAAAGCAGAGATAGGTATTTTTTGTGTTTGTGATCGTGGGGCAGCCATTTCGAAGACAGTTTAAGTATAGTTTAACATCTAACTTCACACAATAGGTAAGAACAGAGCTATAATCTTTGATTCTACAGCGAGCAGATAAGAAACAAAAAATTCAAAACTTTCTTGTTGCAGAAACAAAGAAAACCTATATACAATTTTCTGCACTGCCACCAGCAACAGGGGAAGCTCCTGAGTTCGTTACGAACTTCAGAAAATATTTCTTTCTGTTCTACGGATATTTACTTCAACCAGCGAGATAAATGAAGGTTACCTCAACAGATATACGCATCGCGCCAAGTCACTGCAGTTAATGGTGTGTAAGCACTATCCGTCCATAATACGTAACGGGTGGCCCGTGAAGAATGGCGGCGTCAGTATTTCGTGAATATCTCATGCAGTTTTTATCGCTCAAACCTCGCCTTTTTTTCAAAAGATTCCTCATTAAATTCTGTACAAAAGTGTGTGAAAACGGTTTGCACAAAATGAAACCGTGAAACTCTATCTGGTGAATACTGGTATGCTCCGAAGAGGCCTGTTTTCAAACGCACGTTTTCACAATATTAATTTTTTTTCTCCCTCTGACTAATAAAGTGCCGAATCACTGTGATGCACATTTCTCTCTATTTTCAAGTAAATAATAAATGATAATTTTCCAACATAAATATTCTGTATAATTTTTTGTAATATTAAGTAAGTAAGATCAACTGGATATCGATGCTAGGTACTTACCTTAATCACATTTGCACACCAGTACCGATTAAATAATTAAAGCTATCAAATCAGTTTTTGAATGGGTTTTTGTAAGTATTTCGATATTTGTTTCATAAACATCTAGCTCTAGTTTCAATACTATCTTCCTTAATTTTAATCGAATTTCATGTCTCATTTTTTTATTCAACCCATAAGAGTACAGCCCATGATGCATCATGAATCGGTCATATTTAATGAGAATATTTAATAATACTGTGTAAATTCATTACCACAATATGTGTAAAATTACATCAAAATGTTTAAGGTCATAGAACCTGCTGATTTTGAGCTATTGAAATGCAATTTTCACATATGTTATAGGTAATAACATGACGAATACCTTTTATCTGAAGAGTATGTTAGAAATCTACTTCTGAAAAGTATCAGAGATTTGTTTCACAAAACTCCATGTATTTGAATGTACCGGCCGGAATTACTTCAAGAAAAATAACTGACAGATCGGAATTATCCCAATCGCGAAAAATGAAAAAATTAGAAATCTAACCACGTCTTATTTCAAAAATCTAGTCTTGCGCTACTTTTTTGAAATATCATGTATATTTGCATTTTTTTGTACAATATTTTTTTGCAGGTAATGCATATATATAAATATATATAGATGATAATTTACTATTCAAACATATGGCTGTTCTCTTTTCAGTCTTTTGAACTCAGAATTCTGAACCGTTGTCTTTTCAGCACTAATTCCGTTCTCTTTTCGATGTTTTCGTTTTATAATTCTTATCGTTCTCTAATCACTCCAAATTTGACGATAAATACGCAACCGTTCCCTTTTTAGCCCTAATTTCGTTCTCTAAAAAATCCTTGTCCCAATGTGCAACTTTTGCTTATTAAGTGATTAATCTATAAAAGAAAACAGTTTAAATTAACGACAGGTTAGATTTGTTACATATAATCAAATAAGAAAATATAATTTGAACTGTTTATCCATACTGTAGATTGACTCTTTTTGCTCACTGTCTTTTACGAGAAACATAATTTGGAACAATGTATCTGCAAACTCATTACCTAGCACGACAAGGACGACAGTCATTGTCTGTAATTGAAAAGTATAAAAACGTTTGTAAACGTAAAACTATTACTTCAAAAATATACTGTTATCAACATGTCTATCCGAATATGTTTTGATTACTGATCATATCCATTTATTACGTTAACATAAAAAAAGCACAATTTAATCACCAGTGAAACTATCCTATAGTTTTCAAGGAATAAAACGTAATGATTCCGCATGGGATAAACACATTTAAAAATAAAATAATCGATTCTTAGTACTATTTAAATAATGACGTATTGCTATTTTATCGGGTATACGAAAAAAGTTAAAAAGAAAAATATTAAACGACTAATATTAAAAATCAATTAAATATTTTTTTATGTTATTGAAATTTTTTTCTATCTG
>CAJNOQ010008110.1:0-11531 GCA_905250885.1 Didymodactylos carnosus
TCTCCATAGCTCATTTTATAGAGAAATGTTTGTTCTGCAAACTCAGTTGTGAGAAAAATTTAATATGCCATACTCTTCATTCAATCTACGTTCAAAAAGAGCTGAAAATATCGGTTTTTATCCGGTGTATTCCTACTTCAGTGACCATCGGGGAACCGGCTTGAAAAAACTCGATGTTTTTTGTCTTTCTAACAGCTTGATAATTTCACAAAAGTGCAATCTATCTTCTCGTGTTTTCAGTTATGTAACCATAGACAGGCTAAATAACTGTAACAGTAACTTCATTCTTCTCTTACCGTTTGTCACTCACAATGAAGAAGTAGTTGTGGAGTCAACACGTTACGTGTCATTGTAAGCCAAGAGTATTAATGTTAAGACTGACTGACGTGTTGCAAGTGTGCTTGTGAGTCCGGTAGCTAAAGAAAAGACTTGTAAAGAGTTTAGAGCATGGGAATTTTCCTCTTCATACACACATTTTACTTAAAGATGGGATCTTAATGGTGCATTGATGAGCGTTTTCTAATGAAATTGAGGACCGCAGGATCTGTTTAAATGAAACTGTGAAAATGTATTCATTTGTCGACCCGTTTGAGTTACTGGAATAAATGTATATGAAATGTAAAACTTCACTTGATACAATTTTAATTTATTTTAGTTTTACAATCGCTTATCAGTTACTAAAGGCTCAAAACAGAATTCATTTCCGGAAGAATCAAAAGAAGATACCACGACCGGTTTCGACCTTTCTCTAGGGTCTCGTCAGGTGTTGTGACTAATTTGTCTTTCTTCACTGTGGACGAGCGTGATTAGTAAGAGGATGGGTGACCACTTCTAAAGATCAGGATCACATGCATCCTTCTGAGGTTAGTCACTATAAAATAGAGAATTGTAACGTAATGTCTTTCTCTAATGTGTCAAAACTACGATTAGTAAGAAGATGGGTGACCACATTCCAAGATCAAACCATAAGTATGGTGCTTTTCACATTTATCTCAACGTTTGTTGAGCGAAAGTTACTAGATACAGTTTAAGTTTAAAAGGATGAATCATTTCTGATAAAATGAAAAAAAAACACTAATGGAGAGAAGCAGAATATGTGCAGCGACCAGTGATATTGTACTCCGTTCTCGTCGTGTGAAAGTTATCGTTCTTTGTTCGATAAGAACAAGGAATAGTAACACCCTCACACTGCGTGCATGGAATTGTGTTGGTTGTTGTGCTGCACAGGTACACAGACGTTTATGCGTACGAATACAAACACCCTTAATATGCACACAAAATGACAGAGAGTGATCCAATGTAAAGCCCAGGTGTTTAAAAACTTTTACTTGTTTTAGTCCATTTTCATTTAGAAATAGGGCTATAGTTGAGTTTTTATCAAGTGGACAATTGAAAAAGACTGAAGACAATGTTTTTTTTCATTGATTTTTAAGTGCCACTGTTTAGAAAAAAAGAGAAAGACGATCACAGAAAACTTGTAATAATTGTTACAATATCGCACAAGCCACTAAGTCGTCGACATACATCGAGATATTTAAATTTAGAGAAGAGCAGAAAGAGGAGAGATTATGAGTAAAGAAATTAAAGAGAAAATGGGAGAGGACTACTTCCTTCAGGTGTCCTCTCAGTCGTTCGAAATTAGTCTCTTCCAATTCGTCCCAACTAAATTTGTATATATATTCTACTCTCAGTTCATCCCAAATATATCAACATCATCAAGCTGAAGAATCAGATATTCAGGCGTAAACAAAAAAGAATCTATAATGACATTGATAATAAACTAAAGCAATTACTTATTAGGCATAGTAGTGGGGTTTACTCTCACGAGGGAACCTCCCGAGGTGATAAATCGCTTTTTGATCGACATCTAGTGGGTTATAGGTTATCGACCATGCTGATTCCGAATATGGTTATGGGGCTTCCCCGTGGCCCTTCGAAGATCCAGTCTTCTGGAAAACCGGTTTTTCAGAAACCCACAAAAATAACCCAAACCTCTCTTAACAATGCAGAATTGTAGCGCGCAAATTTCTGAATAAAATGAAACATCCCCCAGCTCTACATCATCTTTCTTTGCAAATTTATAGAATTTAAAAGAAGAGCCCTAAATTAACTATTTCTGTGGCTTTGAGCTGACAATGGACAATTTAGGGCTTTTCCAACAAATCCATGTTTTTGCGTCAACAAATCGGCGTTTCTGTTTTGGTGAAAAAATCCAAGATTGTCGGCGGAAACTTGATGTTTTTTCGTGAAGGAATCGGAGTGTCTCCAGAAGAACTTCATCTTTTTTCCTGAAGAAATCAACGTTTGTCCGCGAGAACTCGAGGCCTTTCGTGCAGAAATCGGAGTTTCTCCAGAAGAACTTCATGTTTCTTCCTGAAGTAGAAAAATTTGTCGACGAGAACTTGATGTTGTAGTGAGAAGAAATCCGAGTTTCTCCAGAAGAACTTCATCTTTTTTCCTGAAGAAATCAACGTTTGTCCGCGAGAACTCGAGGCCTTTCGTGCAGAAATCGGAGTTTCTCCAGAAGAACTTCATGTTTCTTCCTGAAGTAGAAAAATTTGTCGACGAGAACTTGATGTTGTAGTGAGAAGGAATCCGAGTTTCTCCAGAAGAACTTCATCTTTTTTCCGGAATAACTCGGCGATTCTCTAGAACAAATTCATCTTTTTCCTGACCTAACCGGAGTTTGTCGACGAGAACTTGATGTTTTAGTGAGAAGAAATCGGAGTTTCTCCAGAAGAACTTCATCTTTTTTCCTGAAGAAATCGCCGTTTGTCCGCGAGAACTTGAGGCCTTTCGTGAAGAAATCGGAGTGTCTCCAAAATGGGGGTTTCTCCTGAATAACTTCATCTTTTTCTCAGAAAAATGGGAGTTTGTCCGCGAGAACTTGATGTTGTTGCGTCTAGAAATTGGAGTGTCCAGCGAAGAACTTCATCTTTTGCCGAAGAAATCGGAGTTTGCGACGAGAGCTTGATGGTTGTTGGTGCGGAAATAGGAGTTCTGCAGAAGAGCCCAAGTTATTTCCCGAAGAAATCGAAGCTTTTCCAGGAAAAATTCATCTTTTCTCCGGAGGAAATCGGAACTTTGCGTTTCGACTTTCTCCGGAGGAACTGGATGTTTTGTTCTAAAGACATCAAAGTCTGTCGACGAGAACTTGCGGTTTTTTCCGTCAGAAATCCGAATTTCTCCAGAAGAACTCAGTTTTTCTCCGGAAGAAATCGAAGTTTGACGACGAGAAGTTTATGGTTTTTGGTGCGGAAATTAAAGTTTATCCAGAGGAACTTCAGGTTCTTCAAGTTCATCTTACTTCCTGAAGTAAAAACATTTGTCGACGAGATCTTGATGTTTTAGTGAGAAGTAATCCGGGTTTATCCAGAAGAAATTCATGTTTTTTCCGGAATAACTCGGCGTTTCTCTAGAACAAATTCATCTTTTTCCTGACGTAATCGGAGTTTGTCGACGAGAAGTTGATGTTTTAGTGAGAAGAAATCGTACTTTTTCCAGAAGAACTTCATGTTTTTCCTGAAGAAATTGAAGTTTGTCCGCGAGAACTTGATGGTTCTTCGTAAAGAAATCGTTGTTGCTCCTGAATAACTTCATCTTTTTCCCAGGAAAAATGGGAGTTTGTCCGCGAGAACTTGATGTTGTTACGTCTAGAAATCGGAATGTCCAGCGAAGAGCTTCGTCTTTTTCCGAAAGAAATCGGAGTTCGCGACGAGAGCTTGATGGTTGTTGGTGCGGAAATAGGAGTTCTGCAGAAGAGCACAATTTATTTCCCGAAGAAATCGAAGTTTTTCCAGGAGAAATTCATCTTTCCTCCGGAGGAAATCGGAACTTTGTTGTCGGAAGGTTTCTCCACGAAAAACTTTGATTTCTTCGGGAAAAACATGAAGTTCTTCCGGAAAAAGTACGATTTCTTCTCACTAAAACGTCAACTTCTCGTCGACAAACTCCGATTACGTCAGGAAAAAGATGAATTTGTTCTAGAGAAACGCCGAGTTATTCCGGAAAAAACATGAATTTCTTCTGGAGAAACTCGGATTTCTTCGCACTAAAACATCAAGTTCTCGTCGACAAATTTTTTTACTTCAGGAAGAAAGATGAAGTTCTTCTGGATAAACCCGGATTACTTCTCACTAAAACATCAAGATCTCGTCGACAAATTTTTTTACTTCAGGAAGATGAACTTCTTCTGGAGACACTCCGATTCCTTCACGAAAAAAAATCAAGTTTCCGACTATGAAGAACCTATGAAGATCTCGTCGTCAAACTTCGATTTCTTCCGGAGAAGAACTGAGTTCTTCTGGAGAAATTCCGATTTCTGACGGAAAAAACCGCAAGTTCTCGTCGACAGACTTTGATGTCTTTAGGACAAAACATCCAGTTCCTCCGGAGAAAGTCGAAACGCAAAGTTCCGATTTCCTCCGGAGAAAAGATGAATTTCTCCTGGAAAAACTTCGATTTCTTCGGGAAATAAATTTGGCTCTTCTGCAGAACTCCTATTTCCGTACCAACAACCATCAGGTTCTCGTCGCAAACTCTGATTTCTTTGGGAAACATTAGCGAAACAATTATGGAACAAAATGGTCCATGACTAGCTACTTTGATTGCTAAATGCAAATGTGAGTGCATCGATAACAGCTCTATAGAAAAGCCGTAAAGTGCACCTACATTTGCATTATAGAGATCAATCAAGGGACTGACTTCTACGACTTCACCAAAGTCATGGTAAAAGTATAAAACACGAAGAAACACGAAATAAAGAGAAAAATGAGAGGCAATAACCTCGGGAAGATAAGTAATTTTACGAAAGGAAACATAACATACAAGAAAAAAGAACGATAGTCATGAGCTTTCCAATAGCTCCGTTCGGACAGTGAGCTCAATTCTACATCAGAATTGTGGGGCCATCTGATCTCCTGTAATAAATTTGTTCCATTTTGCCATGCATCATTATTCACCATCTTCTCCCATCGCTCTAACAGTGTTGATGCATGACCAATGAAACATAGGTGCATGACGTCTATATCGATTTGATACGGAATTAATAATACATGAGAGAGAGGACTGATGCCTTGTACTCCCAGCACATTCACTTTTCGTTCTTTGACAGCTAATTCGGCACAGATTTTGATAAGTTCAGGTGTTCGTAGGTTAGCCGGTTTTTGATTGTGTGGATACAGCATGATGTTGGCGTTCGGATCTCGTACACCTTGTTGATCGCACTCAACGCATGCATGATATCCGTTGTGCAAATTGTGTTTTAGTCCGAATGAACGTGCGGGACCATCGGCTTTGAATAACTGAACGTCAATCACATATTCATCGTTATCAATGATGATTGTTCTTCTCAATGTTGTTGTTATATCTAGCAATAAAGTGTCAATATCCGGTTTGACTGGTCCATTCCTAGAATTAGACGTAACAACACTGAAAAAACACAATCATGAATTGATTATGATTAGCAAAGTTATTAAAGCTTATGCACTTATTTAAAGCGGCATTGGATTAAAACATAGATTACACAGCTGTTAGCCTTCATGTATTAAGAAATCAAGATCTGCGAGATCCGAACGCCGACTTAATAAAAAGTGCCTCGTCTACGAACACCCGAATTCATCAAAACTTCTGCGGAATTAGTTTTCAAAGAATACAAACCGAATCTGCTGAGGGCGAAAATATCGGACTAAATTGACATGGACATAGTATACCTATGTTTCAATGCACATACGTCAATGATGGGAGAATAATAATGCGTGGATAAACGGAACAAATTTGATAAAGGAAGCAGATATAGCTACATCATTTACGTAGTATTGAATGAAAAAGGGCAAGATCACTCGGTTAGAGTCAATGAATGATTCGATGATGCGAACTAAACAGAAAGAAAAATATTCCCAAAGAACCGATTTTAACAACGTCTTTTTTGCTGAAACAATACTTATCTGACTGAAATTCATTTCGGGTCAAGCAGGGGTATAATGTACACCATAATGAAAAAATAACAAATAATAAACAAGAAAACAACTTACAACCTAAATAAAAAAGAAATTACACAGAAGTATCTGATGTTCAGCCTTCGAGCAACACTGGAGAGTAAAGCGGTGAGCTCCCCCATTCTCAATGACGTCTTTCATGGGTATCACCATAAATTGTTTAAGGAAGGTTATTTCTACTTTCAACTTGTTAGATTCACAATACCTCGATGTTGAAGAGCAATGGGATAGATGAATGAATAGAACTTTTTTCTTTTCTGGTCTGATTCAGTAACAAAGCTTGTTAGAGTGATTAATAAGGAGAGAGCTTGAACTTGACACATATTATTTAGAAAGAAGGAATGTAAAAAGAGTAAAAAGATTTCTATACATACTACATTGTAAAAATCATTTTAACGCACACATACATAAACTATTATCATATTCCTCTAACAAATGGATCGATATAGCGTGGTGGTCAGTATCGAAAATCCTCAAGGTGACATACAATCATCAGTAATCGTCAAAATAGGACCGGAAAACAGTTGTCAGCAAGTAGTAGACAAAATTTGGGATTTGGTTGAAGGACAGTCACATGGCGAATGCGGGACGAACCCATGATCATCTCCGATGGTTTGTGAAATAATGACCTGACTTATCACCTTTTGTCAAACTTTTCTTATAAAATAATTTTTTCTTATACTATACACTCGTAGTTTTGCTTAAAGTACAAACACTATGGATAGATTGCTGAATATTTCATGAGGAAAGTTCGTCAACAGAATAGAATAAGAGGGAAAGGAGTGAACTGATTACTTACCAGAGTGCCAATAATATTATATTTGTTTGATTTTCTCTGAGTGGCGGCGGAATCTCACACACTGCAGCCATCACGGGCCATGTTTGTTTTTTTGCCCAACGAACGAGTGGTGCACCATCGATGTGAATCATAAGAGACACCGGGTATCGTCCAGGGATCAAACAGTTATTGTCAACTAATTTTTGTTGATATATCGCTCTTGTTAGAATATCGTTTGGTAATAGTTGAGCGACTTTTCTCGGGTAGGTTTTGATTAAATCTTTGTTACGCCTTATCGTACGAATCAATTCAGTATCATCTGAGCAAGTGACGTGTTCAATTATGTTATTCGATTCTCGTTTGTACTGGTTTTGTCGGCACCCTGTTGTACACTTGGTGTTCTCATCAATAGTGGCAAAACAAATCGAGTAACGAACGGTTTCCTTAAACGCCGACTTTTCACGAAATAGGTCTACTAGTTTTGTGCTCGTTGTCATTGATTGATGAGGAACAGGTAGTGCTAGTTCTATCAGTTTCAACAGTTTTGTCACATTCGCTTCTTCTAAACGCACATTGTTGCAGAATTCAAGGATATTTTTGTGGTATTGTCGAACGTTAACGGCAGCTCCCGGAAATAATGGGGTATCGAGATCATCAACCGCATCCCGTTCACCTAAAATGAGGAAGTAGGAAACAGCTTGCATAGACATCTTATGATAATAAGAGAAACAGATAGAGGAAAATATCTTTTACCTATCAATTCGTTATGTAATTGTGTCCAAATATCATTATTCACACCAAATTCCTTATCGGATTGCTGGCTAGAATCGGATCGGGTATCCTATAAATAAGCCAAAAAGGACAGAAATTAAAAAGAGTGAAACTTCTAAGTCAGCGTGTACATACATCATTTCCAGTGGCTGTATCAGAAGGCCTTTCATCAGTCAGGGTAATATTTTGAACGGTAATATGTTTTTGCTTTTGACGCCCACTTCGACAACTAACCGTATGGAGACTAGGCTCTTAAATACGAGAGAAAATGTTAGAAGGTCGAGCTGACGGAGAACTAAGCAACCTTTTTACCTAGTTCATCTCTCACACTTTGTGCAAGATCTGCGAATAGACCGTCTTCATCCATCACTAAAAATTCCGTTAATAAAACAAGGAACAGTTTTTTGTACTAATAGCACCTAAAACTTTTTTAACAACATTTGAGAGTTGGCAATAATGTTCGCGGCATAGAAGCGATCTATCCATCGGTCAGTTTAGAGTTGCCGGACATTGCCTCTAGAATGTTCATTTTTAGAAATAATGAATTTGGCGCGTAAATTTGACCATTGAATTCAGGCAAGATTCTTATAGAGAAAATACGATAAGAAATAGGAAAGAACATCAATCAAGATTCTTGTCTGTTTCTCCAAGATTCGAAACGCCTATAAAATAAAAATCACAAGATTCTTGTCTGAAATGGCAAGAGACAAGAATCTTGCAAGAATACCCACAAGAACGTCGACCAGTGTAAGATGGAAAAGAGAAATTTTCTGTATATTTATATATGCCAAATAGAAACATAATAAGCTGCAGTGCACACTACCGCCATCTGTAGTATGGTTTTGAAAATATCGTTTTCAGCCAAAATATAACTCGATTTTTATTCTAAAACATATTTTTAACTTTAAAAGCTTTTTTTAAAGCCATTTTGACGTAGAGACTCAAGTTACAAAATGTTCAATGGTGAAAAAGTGATTTTAGAACGAAGTGATTCCAGCTTCCCCATGACCCAATTAAGTTGCCCATAAATAATGATCCACAGAATACCTCTAACAATAATTGGGTAATGTACTGAGCGAATGGTTTAGGGTTTTGAAAGATGTCGCGTATATATGGCGTCAAGTTTAGATGCTGAGACATTTATTAAAAGCAGTGTAAAATACCAGTACTTGATTCCATCTTTGAATGTTTTACTTCTAACATCTGCGTCTACGGATATCTTAGAGATAATTAATATATTGATATATAAAATGAAGACGAGACTTAAGCCCTAGTACTATTTTACAAGAGAACGATCACAAATTACTGCCCATGGATGTGACTGTGCGCGAAACAATGAATAGTCAGACAGCAATTACATTTCGAAGTGTTTAATAGTAGGTGGTGGTTTTTTTACGGACCAGAGGGACCAGTCTGAATCGTCAATTTAATGGATCCACCAATAAAATTGGTCCTTTTGGTCTGTCTGGTCCGTAAAAACACCACCTAATAGTACACGTAAAATAGTACTAGGGCTTAAGCCTCGTCTTCATTTTATATATCAATATATTAATTATCTCTAAGAAATCCGTAGACGCAGATGTTACGAACGAAAACAAAAAGTATATTTTC
Organism: Didymodactylos carnosus; assembly: GCA_905250885.1. Lineage (NCBI taxonomy): Eukaryota > Metazoa > Rotifera > Eurotatoria > Philodinida > Philodinidae > Didymodactylos > Didymodactylos carnosus. The sequence goes on from CAJNOQ010008110.1 coordinate 9,157, forward strand.
TCATATCATTGTTACATTGTCGCACATAGGACACTAAGAGAAGGCTACTATTCTTTGTATTTTAATTTTATTCGAGAAGACTGTCACTACACATCCCATCTTAAGAGGCAATTCGCCACCCTATCGAAAACCACGTTTACATGAAAATAAAATTTTTTCGTAAAAGAAAATTGGACCGTATATTTTAAAAGTTTTAAAAGTTTCAGCTGTCTGAAACTTTAACCGTTAAAAGGTTTTTCCAGAATGTTAAAACACACATATTCCTACTTAGCTCGAGGAACCCTATCTAATCATGCATAAACACAGATACAAAAGTAAAAACCGCTGAATTTTGAATTTCCAGCACATTACACATATCCAGTTATTAAAGACTATAAGTTAATGCAGTGAGTTAATCTTCATCAAATTTGTTAAACCCTTCAAAAATACGATCCAATTTTCTTTTAGGAAAAAATTTTATTTTCATGTAAACATGGTTTTCGATGGGGTGGTGGATTGCCTCTTAAGATGGGATGTGTAATGACAGTCTTCTCGAATAAAATTTCCGACAGTAAACAAACCGTTAACTTGCCGTTTTTTGTGTGACCGTTTCACGGTCCAAAGATCGTCTGAAAACGTCCATGGTGAGAAAACGATCAGTTAACGGTCACCGTTTACTGACCGTTTGCTGAAGGTTTCCAGACTATTTATTATTCATACAGAAGGTCGCCGTTAACGGGCAGTTAACGGATCGTTTTAACGCCGTTTTTCACATACATGATTAGAGATGGTTTTGACCGTAAATAGGCCGTTAATGGCCGGTTAACGGACCGTTTTTTAGGCCGTTTTTTAGAACTTTATGCTAGATTAATTTTAGAATGATTTTTGAATGTTTCATGACACATAGAGTACTTGGAGGTAATTAGAGACACTCTTGGAAATTTTTGTTCGTTTTTTGCTATTTCTTGGCCGTTTTTGATCTGAAAAACTGGCGATCATATTGGTTTCACACTACATGGGATATTAATTTAAATATATTTTATGGACTAAATTAAACTTAGAATTAATTATGATAACTAGAGACTGATAGTTTTTCTAAAATCTTCTGTTTATGGCTTACATAAGCATGTGCTCTATCGAATGCAAAAAGAATCATCTGAAAATTGTGTAAACTACGCAAGATACCAAATTATCAGACATATGTCCCATTTCAGGGACTCATATATAAGACGATATACTGTAATCTTGAATTAATTTCTAGTTTATGGAAAATCAACTGGAAAATCGCTGAAGAATTTCTAGTTTATAGAAATTCCTCGTCGATTCTTCCACTTTATAGAAATCGTTGAATTTCTACTTACTAGAAAATCGCCTTGAATTTCCATAAATACGAATTTCTATAAACTGGAAAATCGATAAGGAATTTCTATAAACTGGAAATTTCTCCTCGAATTTCTGCTTTATAGAAAATAAAATGAATTTCCATATTCTTGGGAATCATTTATAGAAATTCAATCGACTTTCTAGAAACTGGAAATTCGCCCAGGAATTTCTAGGTCAACTACTTGTTCACCTCTTTGTTTTGAAATCAGTGTAGGTATAAGAGTGTCACATAAAGACACTCATATCACACTTAAATCAACTTTGACAGTTTCCACTTTAAATCACAATTCTGCCTATGCCAGCAAGAATTTGGATTTAGGTAGAGACAGTGGCGGCGCGAAGGGGTAGTTCCAAAATCGGAGAAGTCCACAAGAAATTTCTCAAAAGCATGAGGGGTCGAGATCAACCCCAATACAACCTGGTCGCGCTGCCGCTCGGTGCAGACTCGCCAGGCACTTTCCAATTTATAGCAAATCAAAAAGGAATTTCTAAATTCTTGGGAATTATTTATAGAAATTCAACAGCGAACTTCCAAGAAGCTGGAAATTCGAGGAGGAATTTCTAGAAACTGGAAATTTCGACTTTCTATAAACTAGAAAATGCTCGAGGAATTTATATATGGATTCTTTGTTGTTAGAAGTAAAACATTCAAAGATGGAATCAAGTACTGGTAAATTTCCTTGTCTATCGAATGAGACTATTTACGATATGTGTTATGTTTGACGAAATCTTGAAAAAAACTCAAAATCTTGTTATTAAACTCAAAATCTTGTTAATTATCGATCATTGTGAAAATGCTTTAAAGTATCTTTTTTGCAAGTTACTTATAAACATAAGGACAGTACTAATTCATAAATATTTCTGCTCAGGTCTTTTCCGTTACCGAGATAGGAGGCATTTTCGGTAAAATAACTACTTCTTCTGCCGGCTACTTATAATCATACCTTTATGAATAAAATAAGCATAAGTAGCTCGAGTACAGTATAGAGACATGTTGCTAGGTGCGAGCTTAG
>CAJNOQ010008111.1:0-11530 GCA_905250885.1 Didymodactylos carnosus
GTGCAGTATTATATACTATGATTTGTTTACATGTTGTTATCTATAAAATACTATAAATGAATAACTTGGGTAGATAAAATGTAAACAATCCTATTTTTAGTATACGGCTCTTGACTTGCTCCAAATTAATGGACAGCAGTAGATTCAGGATCTTCTGCTCCATAGCGTACATAGGTCGATGCGTTCGAGTTTTCTGTGGTAGCAGCGAAGTATAAGACTTGTCCTGGCTGCGAACGCGGACCGAAGGGACGCGTGAGCATTGTCTGGAATTCAGAATGGCTATAGACCTACAGTCACTTGAATAAATAAATAACGTGAATAAAGTGAATCGCATCGATTCACTAATTCCATTGCCTGCAGGTCGAGTGAATGAACTGTCGGGATTATTAGTCATTGTTTTGTAAGTCGTGCTTGTTCCATTGACTGTAAGTCTATGGTCATACGAAAAAGTGAGAGTGTTTGTGTGTGTGTGTCCGTACACGGGTGTGACGGACGTAAGCACACACGGTGACGGACGTACGTATTCAGTAGGAAAAACAACAACTTATCATGAAGCAGCTCTCACAATACAACATCCAAGTGGCTGCTCTCTTCGAAACCGGGAATTTACGACAACGGCGTAAAGAACATCGGCGCTGAGTGGACCCTCATCCACTTCGGATTCCCAGGCACAACAAAAACACGAGCAGCACATGGAGTTGCATTCTGGCTCAATAAAACGGCGGCAGGTACCCGGAAGAACTCTGGCTAAGAGTGGAAACCTGTGTCTGAACGAATCCTGAGAATACGACTCCACTGCACTCCAATCAACTTTACTCTCATCCTAGTGTACTCTCCTATGCTCGCGAAAACCGACCTGTAAATCCGAGCATAATCAAGAGATGGGAAACCAAGATTTTAGAAGATCTGGAAGCTATGGGCATTACGAATTGGAGGCGATCCATCCTCAATAGAAATTATTGGCTGGAGCTGATTAACGGACGCGTCAGTACCCGACCAGTTCATAGAAATATAAAAACGAGTGTACACGAGTACAAAGCAGCAGCGGACAAACGGAGAGCAGATGAAGCAGCTGCAGCGAGACCATGGTAAGAAGAAAGTGACAGAAGTCCTGATTAGAGGCGCGAACGGTCTCTATACGTGTCCCGAATGTCAACGCTTGTTCAAACCACGAGGCATTACCGGTCACGTTCGATCGTGCGCACCGACCTGGTGCAAGAAGAAAAGAATAATCATGGCAAACGTGAAGTGAAGACGGGTTGCTGGAAAGAGTGGAGATACAAAATGACGACTACCATTTAAACCAGATCCGATCTGGAGGGTGACAGATCGAAGATTCTTCAATCCTTCGTTGCAATGCGGACGAACAAACCAGAACAGAGTGAACACCATCTAGCTTTTTTTCTTTTTGTGTTCCATTTCGTTTTTCTTTTTCTGTGTTTTACCCCACACCGCAAGGTAATGGGTCTATCTATCTATCTATCTATCTTTTAATAAACAAAGTTCACTGCATCCTGAGCTTCGTTTCAATCGCATCAATAAAACCATTCACGTCGACGAAATAGCGTATTTTTAACAATTAATCGTGATTCTTGAAAAATCGTCAATTAATTGCGATTGATTGATGATGTTAAGCAATTAAAATGGTTATTGTTATTCACCGTTAATATCGAAGTAAAATACCTATATAAGAATTTTAAGAAGAATTTATAACTGACTTTAGCTTTATAAGTGAACCAAAATTTCATGACCCATTTTTTTATAGATTTTTTATGATCCTTTTTCTAATGGCATGAGAGCTGGCTTACGAAAAAGCTTTCTAAGAAGCTTTCCAGACATCCGGTTTCCGGAAAACCCTTCAAAAAACTTCTTCAATCTTTAGAAACGATGCCACTGGAAAGAGCATTGTCATTTCTTGAAATTCAAATTTTCAGCACGAATTTGTTTGTGTGAAATTTCTACAATTCAAAATCAAGCGACCGAAACACGTAAACTACCTTTGACATATTGTCATCGAATACCATAGACGTACTTTTTCTCATGAAAAAAGAATATCCCGCGAACCGGAGTTGAACCAGTGACCTAAGGATTACAATTGCTTGTCGCATCTACAGTCCTCCGCTCTACCAACTGAGCTATCGCGGGTGTATATCTCTTTTGTCTCAAAGTCATAACTTGGCTTTTAGACTTTAGGGAGAAAATTGGGTAGTTCCAATCGATGCAGAATGGTCTAAAAAACATTTTCAAGTATTTGAATGTTATTTTAGACGTTGGGAAAAACTCGCGTTTCGACTATACTGAGCTAGTGTCAAACCGGTCTGCGTCGATGAGCGGCAATGAGGTGCTACGCCTTGAATTTCAGAAGAGAGTGAACACCATCTAGGTTTTTTTCTTTTTGTGTTCCATTTCGTTCGTGTTCTTTTTTTGTGTTTTACCCCACACCGCAAGGTAATGGGTCTATCTATCTATCTATCTATCTTTTAATAAACAAAGTTCACTGCATCCTGAGCTTCGTTTCAATCGCATCAATAAAACCATTCACGTCGACGAAATAGCGTATTTTTAACAATTAATCGTGATTCTTGAAAAATCGTCAATTAATTGCGATTGATTGATGATGTTAAGCAATTAAAATGGTTATTGTTATTCACCGTTAATATCGAAGTAAAATACCTATATAAGAATTTTAAGAAGAAGAATTTATAATTAATGTGTAATAATCAACCCTTGCTTCGACTCTAAGATTATATTTGGGATTTTCTGTTCCTAACACTGTATAATCTGAGAATCAAAGCAAGAGTTGATTATTACACATTAATTAAAAATTCTTCTTAAAATTCTTATATACATACTTTACTGCAATATTAACGGTGAATAACAATAACCATTTTAGTTGCTTAAAATTACGAAATGTTTCGATTAATAAAAATCTTCCTCAGTACTTGACAAAGTGCTATAGAATAAACAAAGTTTAGAACGATTAAAATCTAAAATTAATAACAACACTTTAAAGCTATACCCTAAAAAAGAATTAGGCCTTATTTATTTTTAGTTAATTTTTAATAATCAACTCTTGCTTTCATTCTCAGATTATACAGTGTTAAGAACAGAAAATCCCAAATATAATCTGAGAATCAAAGCAGCGGTTGTTTATTAAAAATTAATTAAAATAAATAAGGACTAATTCTTTTTTAGGGTATAGCTTTAAAGTGTTGTTATTAAGTTTAGATTTTAATTGTTCTAAACTTTGTTTATTCTATAGCACTTTGTTTTTTATTGTCAAGTACTGAGGAAGATTTTTATTAATCGAAACATTTCGTTTAGTAATTGATTAGTTCCTCTTATATTGAATTCTTTGGATATGGCTTTTCCTCTATTGAATAATTTGAATTTTTGGTTAGTTGCTGTACTTTGATATTTATAATTTTAAGTTTATTGATGAATCAAAACGCTTTACTATCGATGTCGGTATGATGGTTGTAAGCATCAGTAAAAGAAACATTTTTACTAAATAGTGTTTAATAAAACAAATAAAAGTTCTTTTTCGTGACGAATCGGAAACGAAGTGTTTTTTTTTATCGATCATTAATTTTTTTCATTTTAATACGCGCTTATGTGATGTGGTAGATGTAATCATTTTTGTGATCTCCTCAACTAGAGGTCGTGTGATTATTTTGTGATGACAACCAATAAGAAGCGCAAAAGAAGTTTATGCATTTGATTGTTTGAGAGTGTTTGGATAAAATTAAAACTAAAAAAGTTTTGTACGTTGATGTGAAGTTCAAAAAATCTTTCTCTCACTGGTGATCATAATTCTCTTGTCTCCGGTAAAATGCTATCATTTATTATTTACACTAATGAATTTGGGTACAGAATATCGATCATCAAATGTAAGCGATTTATTAGATTCATCAGTTTCAACAACAGTTACTCATTGTTAGGGATGTTTAGTTCTCGTTAAGAACCGGAACCGCGGTTTTGTAGACGGTTACTTTTTTTGGAACCGAGACCTTTTTAACTATAGATACTACAGTTTTATTGACGGTACCTGATTAGAAATATTTTTCGTGATCGTGACCCAAGGATTACGTTGTTCTAGGAAAAAATTACGGTTACTATTGTTTATTACGCGGTATTAACGACGACAATTTATCTGATAAATAACTAGGCTAACTCAGAGGGTACGCGGCAGAAATAATTTGATCAGTATCTGAATCTTTTCCGACCGGAAAAGGCATAAGTCGATTCACAAACAACATCATAACACCATAATACAGAATAAAAACATTTTTTGCCAGAAAAAGCTTTAGCAAGTGTTACTCTTTACAATAAACAATATCTGCTCTACTAAGAATGTTCGTTTCTTTCATTCAAATAACATTTATTATGTTTCAGAGATTAGCATCAATGAACCTTTTATATTAATTTTTTTGTTCTAATATCTAGTCTAGTAGTGTAGTAGTAAGTCAATGCAATTGGAAAAATCAACTTCCATGTATAACTCCGACAAAGAGTATGGATACTATAAGTTTATCTATAACAATTAAGATGAATCAGAATTCCAACTAAGATAATGACGCTGAAGATAACTGTTCAATGCTGGATGAACGGAAAAAGAAGGCGACATGCTTCATTTTTCTTCTCTGCTGACTCTTATTCGAATCGAATAAATGCCTTGTACAATATGCCTTCGCTTTTCGTGCGTACTTCTCGTCTTTATAAGTACAATCGAGCCACGCAGGAAAGAAAACAAATAAGCGTATGCAAATAATCTATATATAAGGAGGATGAAAAAAAATTATTCATTCACACATACTCGCAAAATCACAGCGAGAAACTTCGAGTGTTCTGAATTCTGATGTTATGTCATGTCAAAATACTCAAAGGAACTGTAGAGTAATAGAGACTCTTTGTAGAGAATGTCCTAGGGGCTATTTAAGTATTATGTAATCAACTTCTTTAGCCATTTTGGACACACATGTTTTACCTAATATTTTCAATGCGTCTTTCCATGTTGTTGGCATTAGATTAGGTTGTGGTAATATTGATTTTATGGTTTTTACTTGGCGACGTGCTGTTTAGCACGTCGATATCGAGTACCGACGTGCTAAACAGCGCACTTGAAGATTCACCAAACAACACGAAACCACTAGAAAAAGGTAAAAGAAACTTGTTAGACTGGAAATTATTCATTCTCTCTCTATTCTTCTACTAAGGATACGTTTGAGTTTTATGAAGCTTAACTGAATAGATGATTTTCGTTTAGGTCTGTTGTTTTTTCGAAAACGAGCCAAATAGATTTTACAAGAAAAGTTTACATTTCATCCTATCCATTTAATGGGAGCATTCTTGAATCCAAAACCGAGGCAGATGAAAAGATGTCCTGATAAACAACGAAAACAATGTCTTGAATTAATCAAACAAGAAATGTTATTGTTTGATGTGAACAGGGAAACAAAAGTTGGTAGTACTAAGAAACAATAAATCCTTATCAATGAATGACGATAACCAACATCGATATATGGAAATGTATTATTCTCAATTGGATGACGAGATTGATGAAATTATATCGTCAGTTTATTCTTCGCACGAAATAATGCCTTACCACTAGTTTGAGTCTAGAATAGAGAGTATTGGGAGCCTACTTTGATCTAGCAGGAGGAAAATTGTGTACACTTTTTCCTTGCTCATAGATATTGAAACAATGTTCAAAGTACTTTTTTCCTTTATTTTCTAGCATTTTGAAGTATCAGTTTTTCTTTTATAGATTAGATATGTCTCGAAACACGAATATTATACTTCTCTTAAAGTTAATAAGCCACGTCAACGTCGATATGATAAACAAACAGTTACCAACGAAGTCTTAGATATAGTTCCGATGAATTTGGTGATGATAATAAACAACACCATCAACAGATAAGTAATGATGACTATGCAGAATAAAATTTACTTGTAAATAAATTGATACATCAATTCAAATTATATTGATGAGAATATGATAATTTAACAGAAACAAATGATCCGAATGTACATTCAGATAATTCGAAACCATTATATCAACAAAGTACAATAACAATTAAAGCTGCTATAAAATTATTAAGTGATTTTTATACAAATGGCAATCTTGATAAACAAAATGTTATTCAATTATTAAAAACCATAAATCAATATTACCACAACCTAATCTAATGCCAACGATATGGAAAGGTGCATTGAAAATATTAGGTAAAACATGTGTGTCTAGAGCAACGTTTTTATGTTCAACCTGTCATCAACAATGTATTAAAACAAAATATGATATTAAAAAAAGTTACCAGGACTATCAGTTTTAAAGGTGATCCGGAATGAAAATTTAAAAACGTTTTCTAGCAAAATCATGCACAAATTAACGGTGTACTTTTACATACTAGTACTGTTAAAGACCGGCTGTTATGGAACGTTCTTTTTACATAATATTACATGCTTTTTATATTTATTTATTTCCATTTAGATATACATACCATTAGAAGAACCACATGTAGAACAACCAGTTAAAGAAAAAAACTTTCAAACAGCTTTAAACAAATCGAAGGAAAACATGTGAAGAAAAAACCTTTGAAAAAAATGTTTTTCATGCTCTTTCTTTTATAGAAATCGATTATTCATAAGATTTGTTTTCATTTTTTAAATATATCAAAATCCCAACGATGGGCATGATGTTGATTTATTAACAATAACTGGTGATGACAAAAAATGAATTTATATGTAAAAAAAAATCATGAAAATCATTAATTGATATTGTTTACCCAACAAGAATTATTGCAACTTGATGCAACAAAAATCAGATTTAATGATGACTATAATTTAATACAAGGTTTGACTAAGAATTTTTTTATCTTGTTTATTTAACACACAAATAATCTTATACGTTGCCTATCACATCTCCTTTTTTTAGAAGCTGTACCAAATAAATTTCGATTATCAGATGATATTTTTAAAACTGAATGGTTTAATTTACATGAAACATTTTTAAATAAACGTCGGGATATTAAAAAGGTTTAAAAAAGCAACAAACAAAAGGTCAAACAAATTCATCAACACAAACTTAGAACTTTATATCTTTTTTTTACAAGAACATGTGCATATTAACATGGCTGATGTGATCTGCACTAATTTAGTTGTTTGTATTTTTTCTTTATATGATTAATGTGATAAAGCCTCTTGTTTACGTTTCTTATCTCTCCATTCTTTTGCGTATTATACGCTTTAAACATGTGAAAAAACACAAAAACTAGTAAATAATAACACAAAATTCAAATTCAACAATAAGACAAATAAACAAAAAAGAAGGATGAAGTTGGCATTCGATCCACTGTCTTGCATTTATTAAGGCAATAATATATCACTAATTTCCTCCCGCGATCTCGGCATAAAAATTTTATCTTAATTAAGTTGTAACTCCGTGAATACTTATCGGCTCTCAGAAAAGACTACAGAATATATGCAGTCAAGTGTTCTCTACAATCTGAAAAGGTTAAACAGTACCCTTTTGGGGGATCCGTCCTTCCTTAAGCAGAATGAACACAAAGTAAATGGCATTATTAAAAGAAATTTTGAGATTTTGCAGCAAAGAGAATGATGTTATGTCTTTTCAAAATAAAACACGTAACCTACCTTTTACATATTGTCATCGAATACCATACACGTACTTTTTTTCATGAAAAAAGAATATCCCGCGAACCGGAGTTGAACCAGTGACCTAAGGATTACAATTGCTTGTCGCATCTACAGTCCTCCGCTCTACCAACTGAGCTATCGCGGGTGTATATCTCTTTTGTTGAAGTGAACCACTTTTAACATACTCACTTTATCAACTAACACTACCTTTTTAATAAACAAAGTTCACTACATCACGTGTTTCGTTTCAACTAAAACAATAAAACTATAGTCATTGTCATTATTTCATAAATCAGAAGTGTGACATTCTAGGGCGTTTGTGGATGCCTAGATCTTGGGTATTTTTGTACACCACGATAAACCTGAACGCCGGCTTGTCTCATAGGTTTATGTCTCAAAGTGTCTAGTTTCAGAATATGAAAGCCGCATGTCTCCATCACCTTTCTTTCAAAAGTTATTCGAAAAAACATCGGACTGCATTATATTTGATATATATAATATTTTTATTTGGTGTTTTATTTTCTATTAATATCATTTTCGTTATTTTAACAGTATACATATTTGTAAATCGAATATAGAACTGCTATGACATAGCAGTTCTATATTCGATTTACAAATACTTATTTCCAACTGCTCTACCAACCAATTTCAGTATACATATTCATCTTTTTTATTCTCCATTACACGAATACACACCTTTACACAGAAAGGCATTTATTTAAAATTAAGCAACTGTCTATCGATCGTGACAAGCTCAACCGATCGATTCTACCAGATCTGGTGCTAAATCATTTTCCATCGCGTTCTCCAGCATTGTTGGCAAAGAGAACACATCGAAGGCACCGCTAACAAAAGCTTTTCCACTTCCCTTTAAGCTTAAAAAGACTCGCCTAGTATATTTAGGCACGCGGATATAAAACATCGCGTATCCAGAGGGATAAAACGACTGAACATAGTTGATTTGAGCCGTATTGACATTTGTTGGGTTCGGTTCGGATTTCGAGAGATAAACAAGACACGCAGGACAGTTAGATGTAAACACGATGACTGAGTCGTTTGCATTTGTATTTCCATGGGTCAAAAGCTGCACAGTGTAGTAGACGCCTGATACTGTAATCCCATAATATATTGAAGTCCTGATGTCGAGCGAACGCGGAACGGAGGTCACAAGAGAGCTAATGATTGGAGTTGAAATCATTAGTTCAGTGAAGCTACTGAATGGAACTGCATGTATTCGACTTGGATGAGAGGCAAGTAAGTCTAAGATAGCCGTGTTACTTCCGATGCCGACAAGGATGATAGTCATGCCGTATTCGTTCTCTAGCTGACGAATGCGAGCTTCGGCAGAGGTATCCGGAGCAGTTGAAAGTACAACAATCACTCGTGATGATGTGCGACAACTTGAATTACATGATGAGTGTACAGCATCTAAAGCCGAGATTAGTGTTGACGAATTTGGTTGGGATGGCGTGTACTGCTTTAAGCTGAGACTTGATTTGACCACGACGGCGGAAGTTGTCGGGGCGGAGACAACTTGATGAACGTCAGATGTAGCACCATAGAAAAAAACTCGAATGAAGGGAGTCGCGTTTACTGGGGTCAGTTCGGTGGCAATGTTGTTTAAGGCAATTTTCCCATTTGCCCGAATTGGAGCAGAGAAAGGCGACTGTTTGTTTCATCGACGAGCAACCAGAGGTCGACGGTGTTTCTATTCAGTGGATTGGTGTATATTCGGGGCTGGGCCGCTTCTAATCGGCCAGTTGCGAGAACAAACAGAAACACAAGAAAGGAAGAAAGCATGCTATGTTGTAGTAGAATAAGTTGCAATGACATATCATAACAGTTTATATCAGATCATCTCAGGTGGGAGCCAGGTATTTTCCAACTAAGAAGAAGATATTTCCACTGGTTTCCGTCACTCAACTAATAAAAGACCCGTTATCTTGCAGTCGATTCATTTCTAGAAAAATGAGTAAGTTGGAGAAAACCTTGCGCTCACCTGATCTTATCTGATATAAACTTGTTGTGAAGTGTCAACTTCATTTTATCACAACACAACATAAACCATTATTCATTCTTCTCAGTTCATATGTTTTTTTCGAGAACTATCTAGCCAGTTTCATTTTCTCTCTTCTATTTTCACTATTATTTTGTTTTAATTGTTTAACAAATAAAATCAGTATGTGTGAATGTCGTCCTTCTTCTTTCTTTGTATAACTTCGATCATTAAATAAAATAATATAAAATAAAAATCAAGTAACTAAAACGTTTTTACTTACAAATAAAGTGGAAAAGTGACTCAGCGATATTCTAAACATCGTACTTTGGAATATTCTTCATAGATAAGTATTAATGAATGACGATTCCCTTATCAAACTTAGAAGATTGTAACCGAATTCCCTTGTTTGCACTTCTAAACTATGCAAAGTGATGATTACCCTAGAGAATGTCCAGTTTATCTGGTCCTGAGAACAGGGTACAGACTTATTTACTTACAGTTGTCTGTTCCCTGGTTTTATTTTCTTGTCCTGATCAACTCCAAGACCAGACCAGGAAAGTGATAAGAACAGGTCAAGAAAATCTGTCTTTTCTGCTAATCAGATACACAGTAAGTTTGGACTGGTCTTGAGATTTTCCAAGAAACAGACACTGATCAGGGTTGGATAGGCTGTACTTTTCTGTCAAACTGCAAGTACGCAAGAGAATTTATTTTCAGTTCTTTTCCACGTGAACATTTATATCTATAGATAATTCTCTAGATCGATGTATATATAGTTTATGTAGTACAAATTTTTTGTATAAGCTATACGGCAGACACGTGCGTGATTGAAGATAAGATATGCTTTTATTATTCTCATTCTAGAACAGACATACAAAAGAGTGTTCGTTATATACACGACACTTCTTATTTTGCGTACTTGGAGTGCAAGCTATTTCTATACTTGAACTTTTTGCAGTTTATATCTGCATTTTTTGACTTTTTCAAAGTACAAGTACAAAAAAAACGTAATTAATTCATAGGGGAAGTGCACAACAGTTTCATTGAGTGAGTAGGAGGCATGCATCGAGTAATTGACTAAGGATTTTATGTCTTTTCAAAACCTGGCGTTTCATAAATTGCTTCGTTAAAAATTTTCTGACTGGATAAGCATGTAGAGCAAACATTTCTCTAAAAATAAGAGGTTGGACAGCTCTGTATGATTGATTTTGAGATTTCGGCAGCGATACCTCGAGAATACATAATCGAGTAGTAAACGAGTCTCAATTACTCGATTAGTCCCTTAGGGAGGCATCGTTGTCGAAATCTTAAAACTAATCATACAGAGCTGTCCAACCTCTTATTTTTAGAGAAATGTTTGCTCTACATTCTTATTCAGTCAGAAAATTTTTAATGAAGCAATTTACGAAACGCCAGGTTTTTGGAAAAAATATAAAATCCTTAGTCAATTACTCAGTGGATTCCTATGAGTGAGAGAGCAGAAAAACTTAAATCCAGGGATCATAGATCTTCTGATTTTACCAGAAAAATTCTGATTTTTGGAACTTTTTCTGTCTTGTTTCTGCTCTGTTTTGCCCTGAGGTTTACTGATTTTCTACTTTTTCTCAGATTTTTCTGATTTTCTTGTTTTGAATGTGAGATCCCTGCTTAAATCCTTGCCAAACTTATTATCGCAAAGTTGAACATTTTTCCTTTAGCTATTCTGGGTATCAAAAATGGCCTTTTTCAAGAAATGTGCATGGGATATGAGTATTTCTCTGATGTATGGGTTCAATTAATTTAATAATTGAGAAGAACATAGGAATAGAAAACTTCATCCAAGATAAAAAATTTCTTGACTGAAGTCCCAGAGCTTATTATTAACTTCTTAAAAAC
>CAJNOQ010008112.1:0-11529 GCA_905250885.1 Didymodactylos carnosus
TTTAGAACAAAATGTAAGAAGCAAGTGAAAACTGGTACAAAGTGAAATAACCCATTTTTGGCCATTTTCATCAAAAACAAAAAAATTCATAACTCACCGAAAATCCATCCAAACTATGTTAGAATATCAAGGTGTACTCTATTTTGTCCGCTCAATCCGACTCGGCACTTAAGATCAATAAAAAAATATTCGCTTAGTTTCAAAGGTTTTCAGAAAACCTTTTCAAAACCAAACTATTTTCTGTTGATTTTCACAACATTTATTGAGCTTTATAATATACTGCAGATAATACAGATTACATCTTGATATTCTGGCATAATTTGGACGGATTTTCGGTGAGTTATGAATTTTTTTGTTTTTGATGAAAATGGCCAAAAATGGGTTATTTCACTTTGTACCAGTTTTCACTTGCTTCTTACATTTTGTTCTAAAAGCTAACATTGACAAGAGATTCAGTGTGGTCGATAACCTATGTTTTCATGTATCTCTGAAGATCCCAGACAGAAGAATAGAGAAGTCTCAGAGTTTCGGGAAAAACGCCTGTAGCTGCCAAACGCAGCAAAGTGAAACTTTTGCTTAGATCCCATCTTGTACAGGACACTTTGGACTATCTACCTATGAAGAAAATCAATAGATTTCCATGTAAAACTTTTGAACTATTAACTGGTTTTCCGAAGATATATTTATATATGAAGATATATTTAATCCATGAAGTAAAAGTAAAAATTTTAGGTACGTATGATCCCATTGTACTGTTATATTCTTATGATTTCCCTCCTTGAAACCATTCGCATAGCATAAAAATTTCGAAAACGATTCTTAAAGGTACCTCTTCCCTCTTTTTGGGTTTTCAGCAGAATTCCGCTGAAAGCCCAAAAAGAGGGGAGAGGTTCTGTAGAAATGCTGTGAAATAAAAACTGAAAATCACTAAGGCTTCATATTTTCAGAACTGATTGAAAACTCAATGATACATTTTTTCGTTTTTGTTTCAAGTTTTTAACTATTGCCATTCACCAGTTTCCAGAAAACTCGGTTTTTCATTGTGTCACATTACAACCGCCCTTAAGTTTAATCTGATTGAGTTAAAAATTTCACCAGAGGTGCTCAATGTCATATCGGTCAGGTATGTTTTGAGAAATTAAGACCTTTCTTGGTCCAGTTATAGGAAAAATACTAAAAGACGTCTTTAAAAGCAAGTTTTCAATTTTAGAAACCCTATAACTCGGAAAAGAAAGGCGCGAAATAAAATTCAAAAAAAATTGCCTCTGCAGTAGTGTCTTAAGTACCTCTGGTGACTCAAGAGTACAGATCCTGTCTATTTATTATGTCTGTCAAAGTCATATGATCTGCGCAGCTCTTGTCTCGCATGAGAGCCTCATCTGAAAATCGTTCGTGTTAAAATCAAAGCTAAAGTTTTCACTGGGTTTGAATTTATCTGTATCTTGTCGGCTGCTGGCATCTGTTCTATCTAAAACATCTGTTACCTAAGAATCCTTTTTCTAAAAGACACTGACATTTTCGTTCTTCTGCCGTAATTAATACAGAAAATTTTTTTTTTGTGTTATTTATTTTAGATTTCTAAATGACCACTACAACTACACGTACTTCGATAAATAATCAAGCCAACGGTCTCATTTGGAAACCGTAGAAGAACAAGAATCTTTTACCGTTACTTTCCGTTACTTACTTTGTAAAGTAATAGATTTTCGTTGCCGTTACTGGTAACAGATAACGGCTTTCTATTACCCGTTACTGGTAACAGGTAATGGATTATCGTTCCCGTTACTAGTAACTAGTAACGGAAAACTGTTACTTTTCGGAGTAAAGTAACGGAAAGTAACGGGAAAGTGCCACCCCTAATAGGAAGCACTCCTGAAATACCGTTGATAAGCACATAAAAACAGTTCAACAGAAGAGTATAAGAGCAAAAAATAAGCTGAATGTGGTCATCCGCAGGTGCTTCACTTGAAAATTCGGATTCCGACAGAATTGTATAAGCGAGCGAACCGCTGAAGATAAAAAAGCACAAAGCACAACAAAATAGAATTCCGACGTAAAATGTTGCGAAGGACGTGACGAATACTTGAAAACAATCACTTTTATAAAAAATAAACCGAGAACACAAAATAAAAAAACTGTCAGGTTAAACTCAGAATCTCTGCAGCTGCCTACGGTTCATGTCAGCCATCGAAATAACGTAATCCCATAGGTAAAATAGAAGACTACCCTCAGCAGTAGTCTATTCCGGAATAGAGGGTCACCCCGGAACTTATGATGCGGTGGAAAGGATAGAAGATCACTCCTCTTTTTGGAAGTTTTTTAAACTCTTGGGACTTTTTAGAAGAAATGGGTGTTTTCTATGACATCAGACGTTTGGATTGCTAGCACCGATTAGAACAAATAATGGTCAAACTATCAACTGAAGGATAAACAAGATTCTCATTTTCCCATTGTGCCTCATGAAATCTTGAAAGAAACGCTGCTCACAATAGCGGAGAACACTTGAGCACGCAAGATCGTGGGTGTAAGAGTGAATTAGCGGTCTTCTATTCGGTCGCTTGTTCCAGTCTCTTTTCTTGCATTCAAACTCTGTCGGGGGCACGAAAAAGTCTTTGACATTAAAAGTCCATCCATATTACTCAAAAACGTAACTTTGCAGCTCGTGACCAATCAAGACGACATTTGTGTAGAAGTAATCTTCTGAAACTGAGCTTGTTACATATTCATAAATTACTATTCTCCTCATTTTTGTTTATGAAACCGTCAGCTTAGAAATTTTAATAAAACACACTTACATTTCTTCGTTCTTGTTCCCAATGCTCTAAAATACATTTTACAATATCAGTCTTCTCAAATGTGCTTTTTTCTTGATACATGGCCTGAACTTCGAATGATCTTAGTTATCGTGACCAAACTGAAAAATCAACTATTTTTCCATCGAAAGTATCATCACCATCACCGCCAATTTGCAACAGTAGTGATCCTGGCAGAAATTGTTGTACTTCTTCAACAGCCCATTCTTTTTCGAAATACTGTCCATTAGTATACAGCTGAAATTTTGTTGATGACTTAATTACACATAAATGATACCACATATTTGATTGAATTGTTTCTGCATGAATTGTTTGGAACTGTGGTAAATATATCGCCACTTACCGCAACAGTATAATCTTCTTCAAAGTGAATGAGTAATGAACATCCTGATAGATGATTTAATGAAAATATCACATCTGATGGTGCAAATATCTGATTATCACTAGGTTTCGGTATCGAGAGCCACATAGAAATTGAATAATCACTGTCGAAAGAAATACTAAATTTTTCTACTAATTGATGATTTACTATCGAAAACCACACAGTGACTTTAATAAAATAAGAAAAAGTGAAAATTTGTTTTAATATAATAACTGAATACCGATTCAGTTTAGCTTCAAGAAGAAAATCCCAAAACGGCGGACAGCACTCTAAAATAGTCTTTTTCCCATACACGGAATAAGGTTTCTAAGAGACAATTTTCTTTCTCGATTAATATTCCTTCATATTTTACAATAAACCATTCCTGTTCACTTCGACACTTACTTTTCGAAGAAACCTTTTACATCAGTTATTGGGTTACCATACACTCGAGCGTCTTGGTCGCTTCTACTAGCTGAATCATAACTAACATCATTTTTATTACTGAACTGCAACCATGAGACGAGTCCTACTTTACGGCGGTTATTGAATAAAAAATAATCTTTTAAAAGCCTAGAATTATTCAGGTATAACTTCCATGTAGAGAAAACGCTGTATAAAATGCTCAATTTTAAGACTTATAGGAAAATGCCTGTAACTTGTTGATGCAAGGACATATAGAGTTGTGCGAGGTCTTATTTTGATCCGAAACGTTTGCTCTACAAATCTGTGTTTTCAGAAAAGTATTAATTTCGTAAGTATTCAGGAAAAGGTATTACTTTAAGATCCGGTTTTCCGAGGCTCCTAGAAAACTCAATTCTGTAACCAAAAGCGATACAGATTCTGGAAGTAGACACTTCAGGTTACCTTTCCATGTGCTTATCTCAAAACCAATTTTTTGACAGAAAACCACAATTTCGGAGGAGGGCCCCTTAATATGACACAGATTTTGCATAGTTTTGTGGAATAATAAGAACTGCCAGCGTCACATCTCAATCCCTTATCATTCCCAACATATGAGCATTGGAAGGTCTTGTATCACTCGAATGTCGAGATCGAGAAAATTCGTGTAAATTCTAAGAAATTGCCGGTCGCTTTGACTAATAAATGTCTGAAATAAAAAAAAAAAACGTTTTGCGGTCCACCCACGCTGATGGTGTAACCAGATAACAATATCCTCACCCTACCACAGATAGGCGACGAGAAAATTCAAAACATTTTGCTTAAAATATCCCAACAAACACTTTATGAAATATTTACTTTGGACTGCTAGTATTGATCGAATCGATGCCTTTCGTACGCAAATCAAAGCTAACTTAAATTAATGATTTCATCGAAATCAATAGTGCAAGTTTTGTTTCACTTAAACTAAACGCCAATACAATCATTGTATGGAAATATCCAGTATGATCCGCTTGTCACATTGAAGATACTTTTTGGTGTCTCTGAGAAGAATTGTGGGAGTATTTCTTGTTTTCTCATTCAACTCCAGAAGCAAAACTACATTTTATATGTTTGCAAATTTTGAGTGAAACTAGATTGAACAAGTTATCGTATAACTTTACCGATCAACTTCTATATTTTTGACATGGTGCAGGTACATGTTTTTCCACCCAGATGTGGTACATCTCCCTCAGCAGAGCTAAATTAGTGTTTTCGTCAAAAGCTGATATCGATGATCTGATCCGCAGTGATACAGCGGACCTGTACAACATCTGAGTGGAAAAACATGTAACTGCACTATGTAAAAAAATATAGAAGTTGATCGGTAAATTTATACGATAATTTGTTCAATCTAGTATCACTCAACATTGTAAAATATAAAATGTAGTTTTGCTTCTGGAGTTGAATGAGAAAACAAGAAATACTTCCACAATTCTTCTTAGAGACACAAAAAGTATCTTGGATGTAACAAGCGAATCATACTGGATATTTCCATAGAATGATTATACTGGCGCTTGGTAATAATAATAGCTTTTTTGCACTTGTGTTGCGTATGCGCCCACATATCCGTGCACCTGTTCATTAGATACGCCATGACCGATAACTTACAGCAAAGTATTAACAAATTAGATCCGCCATGACCGACTTTTTGTTGTTGCTTATATTCTGCTTTTCATCTATACAAAATAATGATCACTATCATGAGTGCTTCCCCACTCGCTTGTGATCATTATTAGTTATTTCTTATTCTAAATAAAAACAGTTTAAACCAATTATTTAACGCTTAAACAGTTTTTAAGTAAAACGCATTTAACGGAATCAAACTTATTTTACGTTTTTCTTAACATAGGTTTTTAGCCTCACGAGTGAGGCTAAAAAGCAATGTTAAGAAAAACGTCAGGGCTTACGTCAGGGCTTTTTTATTGTAGCGTCCTCTCACGAACAGTTGCTAGTGGCGCCAACAAAACATTTCTTTATCACACTTTGAGTCGTCAGGGCTTTCGCCACACGCATTTTTATAGAAATGAGGATTTCTAAGTAACCTTCCAAGGATTTTTCGAACTTTAAAGTTCTATTAAGCACCAGAAATCAGTAAATGAGAAATTCAAAAATCGGGCTCTGTCAACTCAGCTATAGGTGTTTACCGCAAAACAGAAACAGCGCAAGCTCTCTATCATTTATCTGGAATAAGAATTCTTGTGCGTGACAGACGTCTATTTTGGGCCCTTTTTGTAGCGTCCTCTCACGAACAGTTGCTAGTGGCGCCAACAAAAAATTTCTTTATCACACTTTGACAGGGTCGACATTCTCTGAAAGTCTGGTTCCGATCACACCTACCTGGGCTAAGATAGGTTTCTAACCATTGATTTAGTGGAACAAAACTTACAGTAGAGTCTCATTTGTTCTTGATATAAGTAGTTTTTCAGTTTTGTCTTAGTTAAACCGACTCTATTGTAAAAGCCGCAAGCCTACTTTTCGCCTTTAGCTCTGTATCAGCTTTCTGGAAACTGGCTTAAAGCAACTAAACATACTGTTTTCGATTTGACTTTAAGATATTCAAAAGTGACAAAGAACAAGTGTCTTATATTTTCGGATTTTATATATCTTTCAATGTTCGGTATCATCTGTGTTAGAAAAGATCATTCCGAAGTGTCTCACTGCTAAACGCACACAGCTTTCTCGGAAAATCACCCTTGAACTATGCGTCTAATTTTTCTTATTTATTTATTTAGATTAAAAGTGAACTGAAGATACAAAAGTTTTATGATGTCATTTATAAACTAAATCAATTGAAAATTAATGTAGTTGAAAATATTACCTTTAGTGTTTTGCACTTTGCTGTCTATCCCTTTACAGCAGAAGATCCCACTCTGAAAGAATATTGCAGGTATGTCTTGAAATGTCTGGTTTTCCGCACAACTCTTAAAGATCTCTCCTCTCAGAAATTATCCCCAGCACCGCACATCCGATTTTGACGAAACTTTACATCAATGTTAGACACAACGAGTTACAGAAACGAGTTACAAGATTCTGAAATAGATGCTTCAGGGTATCTGTCCATGTACTTATCCCAAAATCGATTTTTTATCGAGAATCATCATTTTTCTGAGCGGGATCCTTTATGACGCTATTTATTTTATTTAACAGATTACCGTCATTGGCCGTTGTTAAGTTACTACTTGATTATGGTGGCCAAGTGAACGTCAATTATATCGATCCTTCACGCCATTCGATCTTACACCTTATCTCTGAGACAAAAGACGACGAGAACAATAATATATATGAAATTGTATCAATTATTCGTCTTTTGAATGAAGTCGGTTGCCATTGGGACGTGAGAAATGAAGAAGATCAAACACCTGTTGAATGTGCCCAGTCAGATCGAATCAGATCATTTATGAAAAGTCAAATGAAAGTCCTAAGTTCGAAATGTACAACAGCACGATTAATAAAAATTTCAAAATTAAATTATAAACCCTATTTTTCTGCAACATTACATCGGTTTATTGAATTACACTGAGTTCAGTGTAATCGAGCAAGACGTTTACACTGGGACTCTCAAGCGATCGAGGAAGAAAAACGATCAAACAGTTCTCGTATTTCTTCAGCACGGTTGCTGCTGGTTCATGCAAAATAACTGCTGAATTCAGTGACGGATCTAGCACTACGGCGGTCCGGTGACCGCTGCCTCCTCGCAAATGGAATTCTGTTGCAAGTACACTATCAAACTTCCTTATAAAAAATATTCATACTACCTCAGATGAAATCGTTTCGAAATCGCCACCCAATCGATAGAATTCAGGATCCGACCCTTCTTGAATATGCATACTTTTACAGCATTCAAATATCATAGTGTTGAACCATTTTTTAGCTTACTTTTTAAACAAGGAAAAAAAACAATGACATTTGATTCTGATTTTTCTCAAATAATAATCGAGCAGAATCTGGTGTTTGCGTGGCACAGTGGACAATTTTCGCTGAGCAGGTGGCCATACTCTGCAGAAGTGATACGAAAGTCTATGAACACATTTTTTATAGAGAAAAATGTTTCAAATTATACATGATGCGATGCAGTTTTTGATGCTGATTCCAAATATCACATTAGTTCTAAATGACAACGTTACTGGTATTACCTAAAAAACCCGCGGTTTTTTGGAAAACCTATAACTCAGTCCCAGATGATTTATGTCACTGATATAGACGTACAGTACTTAGAAGAACGTTCTGTCAAAGTTTCATCAAATTTTGAGCTTCGGAAGGGTTCAGAACCTAATTATACTGAGCACGGCGTTTTAATTTACATCTGAGTTTCTTAATAAACTTAGCGAATATCGAAAATAACGGCTTTTATTTTCAGATGGCTAAGTTTTTCGGCAAAAATTTTACTGTGTGTTTCCGGCTAACTATGACAATCGGAACAATAATGTTTATGTCAATAAATGGCCCGTATTCTGAAATGTTTTTTCACTGTTTTAATATTAACGGGTGGCACAGATAAAACCGACCACTTTTGTTCTTTGTTTTTGAGGCACTTCCCAATAGTCCAAAGAGTTGGTTCTTGACTCGTTCGATAGAGAATGGAATTCCCTAAAAACCTGCCATTTAAATCTCTGATAGAATTTTTCTCGTTTGAGCACCATTCATAATATTGAATGATGCTGAGTCGTCGAACTGCGACGTGCTTCCATCGTCTCCTTTTTTTTGATTTGTAGCCCATTGTCTGAGGTTCAACAGTTAATTTTTCTACGTACAAAGTTAGAGAATTTTATGCTCTATCGATCTCACTCATTCACAACTCTGTACAATGTTTTCACTAGGTCAGCCGGATTCATAATTAGTTCTCAACTGGCGTATCAATTTTTTTAAATTAAATTAAGTCTGTTAATTAGTGGTTTCAATTGAGAAACTTTGTTTATATATCACCAGATGCAGAATTTAATTCTGTGTAAGGTAATAAGACTTAAACTTGAATTCAGAACGTTTTACTACTTTTATATTTAGGAAACTAAAGTTTGTGAAAAACGTTAGGTTTTTTTACGATGATCGGTTTTTTGCATAGAGGAATTTTCCTAGAAGATTTAACTGCAAAATTTCGAAAATATGTGAGAAGAAGCAGAATTTTCTGGTGAGTCTTCTGATAGTTTTAAAATTCTTATGAAATCTATTTTTGGATCCAGTCAAATATTTTTCTATTTTCATCTGTCGCAGTTCGACGACTCAGCATCATTCAATATTTTGAATGGTGCTCAAACGAGAAAAATGCTATCAGAGATTTAAATAGCAGGTTTGTAGGGAATTCCATTCTCTATCGAATGAACCTAGAACCAACTCTTTGGACCACTTGGAAGTGCCTCAAAAACAAAGAACAAAAGTGGTCGGTTTTATCTGCGCCACCCGTTATTTAACGGGAACTGTTTTTCAGTTTTCGTCGTTGAACAAGGAACGATCTAGTAGTTCACGTTCGTAGGAACGAAGAACGGCTCATTAGTTCTAGTTCCTTCGAGCTAGAACTGTAGTTCTTTTTGAACAAGGAATTGTTCGATATGCCGAAGCTGCGTTTCTGGTAATCTGGTAGATCTCTATCTCTTTTAGTATGTTAGCCAATTCTATGATCCAAGATGAGTACAACTGCTTTATTTTATATTATTCTTTTTACGTGCTTGTTTCTAAATAAAATTTAACAAACGTACTAATAACAAAAACCAGAATGATGATAAATCATAATTCATTTTAGATATTAGTGAGTAGTGCCAGTTTAATAGTGAGTTTCTTGTTTAATACTTGTACTTGGTAGATATGAAAGTATTGTTGCTCTTATTGGTGTGAATAACATCTCACATTTTTTTAAATATGAACCCCAGCTTGAAATTGTGACTAATTATTGTTTTCTGAGCAAGCGAAAGTAGTTGATAATTCGAGAAGGTTATATTCGCTCGAACATAACTAAAAATGGCAGCTGTCGCAGGTTTTTTAGCCGTAAATCCCTCGGACTTATTCCTTCTTTCTTTCTATACCCGACCTCTTTCAAAGAAACGGTAAAGTATAAACGACTCCCAAGCATTGTCGGACTGTTTCAAATGAGTGTTGCTGCTAGCTATATCTGAATTATTTTAACTACTCACTGCATTCAAATGTGTCTCATTTTTAAGTCTAGATTAAATGCTTGATCCGAAAATCAGATGTTATAATTAGCACTTTTAACAATAAAAGTTTCCTATAATCCAAAATTGAGGAAGGTGTAATGGTACAAATTTTGGATGTTGTAGATGTTATAGTGGTAAACGGCAATTTAGACTTTTTAGACTTTTAGACTTTCTTCTAGAAAAAGTCAACATCCAAAAATGTTCACCTTGGAGTCTGAGTATGGTGACTCACCCTCAAACTGCCAGCCTACTTAGATGCTGTGAATATAATGACAAACTGCGGTGCATCGTCTGTCAATCATCGTCAAATTTCTTCTACTGAAGCTGCTTTGCCATAGCGCGTGCAACTGGATCGTGACTCTGTTAACCTCGAATCACATCAGTTAGTCTGGTTGGGTACTAATGTGTCCAGTAGCGACGACAGCAACAGTGCGGTTACAACTAAAAGCCTAAGTCAAATTGTTGATTATACAAAGTTGTCGGATAACGTGGAAGATTGTCAGCAGCACCTTGAAAGTCGTAACGATAAAAGTACAACAGTTTTTGTGACATCCGGTCAACGTGGAGAAGTCCTGATATCGAAAATTCATCATCTTGAAAATGTTTTGAACCTTTATGTTTGCTGCCAGAATAAAGCTCATCATCAACAGTGGATATCAAATTATGAAAAGGTGAGATAGAATCGTATTTGAAGAGCTTATTGTTCTATATACTCATACCATGAACATTTTGGTATAATTTTGGAGAAACTTGAGACGTTATAAACGTCCATCAATCAACACAAGATTCTAACATCAAGTACAAGTGCGAACCAATTCATTATGATTGGTACTTATATATCTATGACGCGCGCTCGACTAGACAGAAGCTTTTTGCCTCCAACATCACGCTGCTCATACTACTATCGACATCAAAAAAGAAAATGCCGGGCATGTTTAGAAGAAAAAACGGACTTTTTGAAAACCTACGCTACTGGTATTGCCTCCGTTTGTGGATATTGCCACGATTATCCAGGGCTTGTATGAAATTGTAGAATAAGTTCCGACTGTCGATTTTACTATTTAGAATTCAAAACGATCTATCTTTGTACTGATTCACTCTTGCTTTTGGTTACTTCTGCCTTCTCCCGGATGTACAAAACACGTTTACAAACACATTGGAACTAGTTTGTAGAGTAACAAAAACGCTTCATAAGATATAGAGCAATTAAGATTGTGAATTCAGTAACTATCTCAAAGAAACGAGTTTGTAGTAAGTTACAAAATGGTCAAAAAAGCCTCGTCCTTTTATTTCTGCCAAAAATATAAAACTTTTTCAGAAAACGCTTTTTCACTCAGTTTGTAGAGTGCCATTCTTGAAATTGTTTTGTCTATAAATAACGTGAATCACATCGATTCACTCGGTCCATTGACTGTAAGTGGAATGAATATCGTGTCGAGAATATTGTTCATTTTATTGTAACTGGATCTTGTTACTACAGAATTGAGCAGAGATGTAGTTTTCCCATTCCGGCGCAGGAACAGGATCCTGGAATCCTCGACCGCCGGAATAACTGTATGAAAATTCTACGAAATAGGTAATCATCTACGAGGAATCGGCTTTATATAAATATTCTATCTACGACTCTACGACCTTAAGACTTTACGACTCAGTCGTATAGCAGTACGATCGACTTACAAAACAATGACTAATAATCCCGACAGTTCATTCACTCGACCTACAGGCAATGGAATTAGTGAATCGATGCCATTCACGTTATTTCTTTATT
>CAJNOQ010008113.1:0-11527 GCA_905250885.1 Didymodactylos carnosus
TCCGGCCGGTCCATTCAAATACATGGAGTTTTCTGAAACAAACCTCTGCTAATTAACGATAAGTCCTAATCAGGTAGAAATTACATCAGTTTGAAGCTCTTCTTCTCTTCTACCTGTCATACAAATTTGAAATTATTAGCACCTATTCTAATGAAGTTAATTGAAATATAGTAAGACATGGTTAGATTTCTGATTTTTTCATTTTTCTCGATTGGGGTAATTCCGGCCTGTCAGCTATTTTTCTTGGGGTAATTCCGGCCGCTCCATTCAAATACATGGAGTTTCCTGAAACAAACCTCTGGTACTTTTCAGAAGTAGATTTCAGACATACTCTTCAGGTAAAGGATATTCGTCATGTCATTACCTACAATATATGTGAAAATTGCATCTCAATAGCTCAAAATCAGCAGGCTCTGTAATCTAAATATTTTGATGTAATTTTACACATATTGTGGTAATGAATTTACACAGTATTATTAAATATTCTCATTAATTATGAGAAATTCATGAAAAAATTTCTATATATATCATGGGCTGTACTATTTTTATCAGAATCAGTGATATGTATATATATATGTGCATACATATACTGAATGAAGAAAAGGAAAAATGGACGGTTGCTATAACAAATTATACTTGTATTTTCTTCTCTTATTGCATTAAGTCTAACCGACGTATAAGATGACGGAATGATTTTCTCTCCTTTCGATCGTTTCATCATTTTTATTTAACAGTCATCTATTGACTATTTGTGAAAGGCAAAGGACAACGTGTACATATGTAATTCTACACAAACGGTGCCTTGTTGTCTTTGTCGCACTTTGCTATTAATACGTGCTTATATCGATCAATTAATGTGAATACTGAAATGTGTTGTTCTTCAAAAGTGAATTACCTAACCGAATGTCCTACAAAACAAAGAGACGAAAAGGATGTATTTCAAAATTTATCCTTTCAATCTTTCCAATCGCTCATCAGTTCTGAAACTGCGTACACGATGTGGCGATATTTTTTAGCTTTAGTCTTGTCTAGATGCACATTAACTTTTAAAAAATGGCATTTTCATCACAACCAATTTACAATGTGCTTCAACAACATTATGTATATTCACCATCTGGTGAGCTCGCTTCACTGTATGCATTGGAATGCGTGGTGATTACTGTTATATTTGGCGACAACAGCATAATGATGGGGCGTTACACAGATGTTGAATTAATCCATAACGATGATGAAAATGCCACAGGTTATGATGATCAAGGCATGGAAGCCTTATCGCAAAACATATTCAACTTGAGAAGAAAGCATCTATTATAAAGTAACTAAAAAAAATCGATGTATTATTATCGATTACCCTCTGAATGATGAAACTTTGCAGTTGCAACTTTGAAAAATTGCATGATGAAGTTTACAACATTTTCAGCTCTTAAATATACTTTTTCGACCTAGTAACACTTTTCAAAAATCTTGGAAACTATCCCATCGGATAGAAAATTGAATTCTCTACAATATGGCATATTATATTTCGTGTTTAGATGCAAAAAGTTTTATTACATTTTTAAAAAATGTTTTGGTCCTTATTATGTAGGCAGTTATACACCTATTTGATTTGATTTTGAAACTTAATTTTTGGCTGCATCGGGTAGAGGGCACTTGAAACTATCTATCTATGTGCAGATCTAAGTTGGGTGAATAGTTCTGTTACACAAAATATATCTACGAAACTGTCTCCAAAAAAGAGTAAAAAAAAAGCTGGAATTCCATAACGGTCACTTCTCTGAAGTTTTCTCTGCTATGTAACATGTTCAAGGAAAAGTTCATGATAATTCTGATAGTGGCATATGTGGCTTTTAATTTGATAATTAAGCGGTCGTTTGAAACTTAATGTGAGACGAAGTAGTTTACACGTAACTGGAATACTCGAAAATGAAATTTCATTTTTTGAAACTCCGTCGATATTCTGACTATAACTTTCGATGCGCTTGGCCAGTCAAGGTTAAATTTTTTTTGAAAATAGAACCCATTAATATCTATCATTTTTTAAAATTTCTTCAATAAGCGTTGTTTTCTTGCCGAGATAACGGGTACAGAAGACAAAAAAATGAAATTTCGTACCATTTGGCCACACGCCTATATTTTATAAAAAACATTATTATATACAAAAGTCTAAAAAAAAGACAATATTTTGAGATGTTGATATTTAGCTTATATCATATATGTCCAAGTTATGCTTCAGTAATTTCATACTGATACACCATATCTTATAAAAAAAACAACTGAAATAAGACTGACTCGCGAGTGAAGAGAGGAATGTACACAGGACGATTCCTTTACAAAACATAAAATGAAGAACAATGGTTTTGATTGTGTGTGTGTCTATTGAAAAAAAAGAGTAAATAAAATAATGGGAAATATTTCCCACTTACTTGCGTCAAGTGAATAATACTGGAAATGTATACAATTTCCTGAACCATTTCATGATCCTAAGGTTGTTTAAAACTTCATATTTCTTATAATATAGATTTGCATATATGATTGGTGGTTGTGATAGTCAACAAAAAAATATGTTTCAAAAGTCATTACCCCGGTCAAAAAATCAGATTAAGATCTTACAATATCTCACAAGATCTTACAGGCAATACAATTTCATAAGATTCTTAGTCTAGGATCTTATAAGATCGTGAAGTAAAAAGCTTGTAAGATTCCTGGTATAAGATAGTAGCGAAAATCTTATAAAATTCTTGCACTAAGAATCTTACAAAAACATACGATACGAATCTTACAAGACTTTGTAAGATCTTGTAAGATGATACTGTAAGATTTTTCTTAAACATTCGAAAAATAAAACATTTCATGTTAAAAGTTTTTCCATGTTAATCGTATTTTAATGAGCACAAATTAGTTTTTAAACATTAAAATACGTTGAACTTAAGTTGATATGTGTTTTACACCAATTTTTGACTGCAAAGAATATGTGCCGCTAGTAAAAACGTTATTGGTTAATTGAGTTCGACCATTGTTTAGAGTTGTTTTAGGCAGAAAAAAAAGTAATCAAAATCCAGAAAAGATTTAAAGGGAGTAACGAAAGGAATATAATACTCAGTTTTCTTATCTTCATTTCGGTCGTTTTTCTCTCCACGCCATTCAGCGGAATAGAAACAGGGTAGACGAAACGGATTTGAACTA
Source organism: Didymodactylos carnosus (assembly GCA_905250885.1). NCBI lineage: Eukaryota > Metazoa > Rotifera > Eurotatoria > Philodinida > Philodinidae > Didymodactylos > Didymodactylos carnosus. The sequence goes on from CAJNOQ010008113.1 coordinate 3,184, forward strand.
ATGAGAAATGCAGCGGCTTGTCCAGCTAACGGTATCCTTTTTTCGCTCTTTTTCAAAATTTTATTGCAGTAAACCTACAAACTAATCTAAAACCGCAACTACATAATTAAGTACATTAAACATTTCTCTACAAAATGAAAAGTGTCTTGGCTCTGAATGTTGATTCGTTATGAAAATACAGCTGTCGTACAAACAGCCCCAAAAATCGATTTTGGAGGTTAGTTTCAAACTTAACAAGCTATGGCATCTTGCAGAGCAAACAAGTTTCTACAAACTGGTATACTTGTTGAATTTTTGCCTCCTCGTCGTCAGTCTTTTAGACACGTTTTTTAGATACCTCCAAAATCGATTTTTGGGGCTGTTTGTACGACAACTGTATTTTCATAACGAATCAACATTCAGAGCCAAGACACTTTTCATTTTGTAGAGAAATGTTTAATGTACTTAATTATGCAGTTGCAGTTTTAGATTAGTTTGTAGCTTTACTGCAATAAACTTTTGAAAAAGAGCGAAAAAAGGATAGCGTTAGCTGGACAAGCCGGTAGTCCAACTGATTAAAAGCCTTTTGGCTGCTATTTTACTGATAGACAGGATTGCTGATAGATTTTCATTTTTTCATGCCGTTTTACTACCAGTTTGCGCTCTCAAAATGAAAAAAGATGTTTTTCATTATCAAGCCTGTTTTCTTGCACTGATATGTTAGTAAAATTGTTGCCCTTACTGCTAGAATGTTTTTTAAGTGTTAGAACGGCTTAGTTAGATGATTAACGGCCCTTAAACGGTTACCATAATTATCACATAATATGTGATAATATTAGTATATCGTATTGTATTCTTTGTATTTCCATCCGCGTTCTCTTTTTCGAACGTACTGTATAGAAACAGCTGGGTAGATGTGTATGTATATATACACGTGTATTCTATATAACAATGTTTTTAAAAAAAGAACGAATGCCCGTTTGTATATATATATATATATATATATAGACTAGAACCTTTCGCTTTATAAACCACATACGATTTCATCTTTTCTTAACAAAGTGCGAAACTGTTTTACATCGTTTTTTGCAAATTATGTGCTTCTGCTTTTTTTTCAAAGGAATTACTCCGAAAAATAAAGTATTTTACAAAGTAAGTACACAACATTTCCAAGAGAGGAAGCGAATTAAGATAAATAAAATCTTCCAGCTTTTCCTTAATGATAGAGTTGAACTACATACTTGTTGGGTCATATTACAGCACCTCTTTATTTTTCTCAGATAATGCATAAAATCTAAGAGGTCTCCTTTTGTATAGATTCAGTTAAACATAGTGATTGTACGAGATCTCAAAATAAAAATGCACACAAGTGAGAAAAGGCCTTAAAGACGGACGTTCACAAATGTGAGTATCCTCGGTGTAAGATCGCTTTACCATTAGTGACTTTCAGGATGTAGCAAAGATCAGTTCGGTTCCGTTTGACGCACAGAGGATTGGGGCTCAGCCATTCCGTCTCATTCATAGGATGTTAGAATGGTTCTTGCAACGAACTAGTCCGAGCGATATCACTATATCCACGGGTATACACTCTTGGAAGTTCAAGCGTGAATGCTCGATGCTTCACATACGGCAAACGTAACCTTATTGGTAAAACTCATAATTGAATGAACTAAAAGGCATCAGTCTTTCTCACATTTAATTTAAGATCATTTTCAATCATATGATCGAATCAGAATTGCGAAATACGGCGAAGTGGGACTTAATTCACCTGAGCAAATGTTTCTCAAAAGCAAGCTCCAAAGCTTATCGAAAACTAGATAGTTTAACAGTATGACTACGGTCTAGGGGGAGTTCATGTATAGTAGAAGAACAGTGGGCCGAAATTGCTGTGTACTTTCTCTGACTTTGTATTAATACTGACTTTTCCTTTCCAGATACAGCTTATGGCGGGTAGCGTCCCGTTTCGTCGACTAATTAATTATTTTTTCTTGCTTTGTCGACAACATTGAGGCGGGGGATGAAATATGTCGGCGAGCCGCCGATACTACAAAGTGTCGACGAAACGGGACTGAATCCTTATGGCGTGATGGAAACAACACCTGGTTGGCGAAAATATTGAAAATTGATTCCACCATGTTCTCGAAGAAAGAAAAGTCCGAATAAAACAGAGTGGAATCAAGCATAGCGAGCTAAAAGCCTTCCACAAAGCTAGAGATCGATTAGGCATGCCTTTCTTCGAGTATGCCCTTGAGCGGAAAACGTCACTAGGTCGCAGGTCGAAGCAATTTCCCTCTTTAAAAACGGTGTACTACGTGCCGTTTTCGAAAAACGTCACGTTTACGGCCCGTTAACGTAGACTTAACGGGACGCTAACTTGGCCGTTTTGAACGGCCTGGAATGTATATGTAATCACACAGATATATCTGTGAATAAAAAGATGTGTAGAAAGCAAAACTATAATGGAATTTGACACCAAATAAAAGCGAAAAAGGGAACGGATTAGCAGCTGCAGCAAACAGCACAAAATCAGATGAGATCCTGCAGTGATCTTACCAAATCGTATGATAAGATACCTGTACAATCTTATAAGATCTTATATGCTCTTACTGTAAGATCTTGTAAGAATTTTACTATAAAATTCTATAAGATCAATCAGTTCCCAGGTGATTGAATCGTACTATCCGATCGTACAAGATCGTATACGAATCGTACGAAATCATATACGATTATGTACGATCTATATACGAATCGTGGTACCTGATTTGTCGTCTGGCTCGTACTGTACGGTTTCATACGAAGTTGTATGATCGTATATGATCTTGTACGATCGTATTATACGATCCACAGGACAAATCAGATACCACGATTCATATATGATTTTCATACGATTTGGTACGATTTTGTCTGATTCAGATACGATCTTAGTACTATTCTTCGACCTGGGTTTCTATGATTTTCCATAAGATTTTTATACGATCTTGTATGATTTTGTCTGATACTACAAGATCATACAAGATCATACTGTAGGATCATATAAGATTTTATAAGAATCTTATAAGAACTTACAGTAAGATTCTTTGACCTGGGTAGATTCTATTAAAAATGAAGATTTAAAAGACACGAAAGAGGTCTTATCAGATCTAACAAATGGATTGATTATTTACCCTCTAATTGAGGCTACAAAAATTATTGACGTAGCATGGAATGTAACGGAAGCGGCTGAGTTCGGTCTTAACGAGCCATTCTTTGATATTGTTGTGCTTCGTCACCAGCAAAGTGGTCATTATTTACTTGTGAAGTATCAATATTGTAAAAAACGGCAGTAAGGTTTCCGTTTGTTGTGGTCCATTGTCTCTTAAATTAAGCACGACCAGTCACAATAACAATCAACCATGTGTATCTGGTAGTGAATTTTATATCAATAAAATTCTTATTGAATCGTATAAAGGTAGAATTTTTTTAATATTCTATAGCATATTTCAGAAACAAAATTTTTCAGTAGTAGAGAACTTCAGTAAATATTCACACAAGAGTTTTCATCTTCTATGATTCAATTATGATAATTGACAAAAGACTGTAAGACAAGGTTTTATATTAAAGATTCTCTAAACTACCTTTTAAAAAAAACTACCTTCGGTTTATTCTTATAATTTCCAATAGGATAAGAATCTTTTTCTTGTCTAAACACTAACAGAAAAACATTTGAATTTCGAAACTGATATTTGTTTGGTTTAATTTAGATGAAGAGGATGTAAAGATCATCAACACATCTATTCAAAGATTTATTCAAAAGGCGACACGTTTAGCGGGCGAACAGATGATAACATCAAATGAATCGTTCATCAGCATACTTGAAGAAAACATGCTCAATCGATTAACTAATAATATTCCAGCTGGTGTAAAAGTTAAAAGATTGTAGTTTGATAGAAATATTCAAAAAAGACTTTATTTTTTTTATTTTTAAACGTTCAAAATTTGCGTCCTCCTATAATAACTTTTTCTTTATCTGTAAACAAGCAAAATTTTGTTATCTCAGTATGGTTATTTTAACATAACACTTTTTAATATTTATGAAACAGATGGTTGCTAATAAAAAAAACAGATTCGAAAAAAAAAACAACACAAACAAAAACGATATCTACCCTGATAGTCTTTATAGTTTTTTATAATATCATCTCTATTTTCTCATTTCTACAATCATTGTGTCGAAAGGCTTCGGTTACTAAAAAGATGATTTTCAGGATGAAAGAAGACAGCATATTCCTGGAAGTTAGATCTCATTTCATTACAAAAAGAAAATTGCAGTTCCAATGTCTTCACAATGCAATATTCCGATATTAACGATGCAGATTTGGTGAAATTATTGCATAGTGATGAACAATACGAAAAATATAAAATTAATGAAGCTATTAATGATCCGAACGAATTGTTGCGATAAGAGCCACTATAGCTAGTTTTATTTCTTTTTTTAATTCTTTTGTCTAATTTTTTTGCTCTCATCATTCTGAAGTCAAGACATAAATTGTCGCAGAAAGCTATAGACGACTTTTGTTTAATATTACACGTGTTAAAAGTTCAGCTTTGTCCAAGAAGCCAGCGTGCTGCTAAACGTTTTATTGAACGCAGATCGATTGCAAATTTACTACTATCTGTTCCAAAATACGGTGGTCGTGAGTATTTTGCTAATATCTTTTCACAGAGATGAGACAGCAATCTGCGGTTTTCACTATTAAATAACCAAGACCTTAGGACACATTTTTATAAGCAGAAACTTGTTTCAAAGTTTTTTGTAAGTCCGATTTTCGAGAGGATCTTTGAAAAACCAGCTCCGTTCTCAGAAAACTAACATACAATGTTAGTAACTTTTTTGCATGCGTAGGTAGTCTGAACGTTACTCTACAAAATTATGCAAGTCCCAACTCTCCAGTTACCGTCGTTCGGACGGGGCTCGCTTTCCCCGAGCACATGTCTATCTCCAAGTAGACATCTCTGGGAAGCTAGAAGTGCCATGGAAAATACGTAATCGACTACGCTGAGTATAGTGGCAACATTTCTTTTTGTGTAGAAATGAAAATAATTTCATCAGAGGTATTTTTGTGAAAAACCAGTTTTTCATCTGTTATTAGCAAAATGTGTCCTAAGGTCTTGGTTATTTAATAGTGAAAACCGCAGATTGCTGTCTCATCTCTGTGCAAAACACTCACGACCACCGTATTTTGGAACGGATAGTAGTAAAGCAGAAATCTGTTGGTCCACAATGTGGAAAATCCTCCTTTTCAATGATTAATTGTTATGATGGCACTTATTCCTTGAATGAAGGTTATATTGAGAAACCTCTGACTTATTTACTATTTACTATCGAACAACAAATTAGAGAAGTATTGTTGACTGAAAAATATATTACATTTCCTTCGCTCCACTTAATTCTCCAAGAAGATGACAAGCAGAACTCCACTTGTTCTCCCGATTCAGGGTTTGAAACACGATCTAATGAAACCATACCACTGGGTCTTATTAAAGATATAATGGACGCCGATGTTATCGACGAATCTTACGTAAAGAAACGGGATCATTTATTTTTTTTATTATGAATGGTGACGGAGTACAAATATGAAATAGTTCACAAAATTCTTTGTGGATGTTTACACTTATAATCAAATTAATCGCTCTTTCCGATTCAAGGTGAAGAATGTTATTTTGGGAGCAATATGTCAGGCAAAAGGAAAAAAAACGTAATCGGATTTCTCGGGCCATCTGTTATATTCCATCGGTGTGACATCTGAATTTCTTATGGTACAGTAACGTGACTAAGTCGAATAGACTTCAAATCGGAGTGGCAAACTTGTGTTTGCGATCCAGTGCGAAGTTTAAAATATTTCAATAAATATTTTATTCATTTATATGTGACAATAAGCGTGTTACAGGAAAGAGTTTTCAATTTTTACAGTATGAAGGCCCAACATCATTTCTGCCTATTGCATTTCGTCTTGAAATAATTTTTTTAAAAGAAACATTTATCTCTAAAAATATTTCAAATTAGTTATTTTATTCAGAATTGAATGCACTTCATTTTAAAAAAGGGTTTAACGCTCCAACTTGTAATCTGAAATTTTATTTACATTTTAAAATTTGACATTTCAACTTTTTTAAAACTGCGCTACTCTCGTTCGCCAGCAAGTCAGAACATTTTCAAGAACATGGTTGGATAGAGCTCGAAACACTCAACACGGTTTTCACAAACCTACATGCTAAGTGGGGGCAATACGGTAGTTTTCTCTATTCTCTAGAAAACAAAGACTTTACGACTTTCGAAAAAGAAAAGATCTTTTTCTTTTGACTCTCCTTTTGGAGTGATAACTTTCTTTTCCAACAAAAGGAAAGTGATGCCCTTTAATTTTAACAGAACAGTGGTAGCTTTTGTTTTCTAAAAGAGAAAAGTTATATCTTTTATGATACAATTAAAACAAAAGATATCAGTTTTCTCTTTTTGGAAAACAAAAGCTATGACGTTTCTTTTAAGTATCCTTTTTTTCGAGAACAAAAAACAGCACTTTTCTTGTTACTTTCCTTTTAAAGCGCTATCTTTTGTTTTAATTGTATCATAAAAGATATTACTTTTCTCTTTTTGAAAACAAAAGCTACCACTGTTCTCTTAAAATCAAAGGACATCACTATTCTTCTTTGGAAAACAAAAGATATCATTCCAAAAGGAAAGTCAAAAGAAAAAGATCTTTTTCTTTTTGGAAAGTCGTAAAGTGATGTCTTTTGTTTTCTACAGAATGGAGAAAACTACCGTATTACCCCACTTAGCATGTGAGTTTGTGAAAAACCGTTTTTATCCCAGTTCTGGAAGTCACTAATTGTCCAGATATGTTGAGTATTTCGAGCTCTATCCAACCATGTTCTTGTAAATGTTCCGGCTAGCTGGCGAACGAGGGTAGCGCAGTTTTTAAAAAGCTGAAATGTCAAATTTTAAAATATAAATAAAAATTTCAGATTATGAATTGGAGCGTTAAACCTTCTTTTAAAATGAAGCGCATTCAATTCTAAATGAAACAACTAATTTGAAATATTTTTAGAGACAAATGTTTCTTTAAAAAATTAATTTTTTGGAAATGGATGTGTGACAAGCCCTGGTTTTCTGGCAACCCTACTTCAGGCACTTTTAAAATTATTTGGAGTTATCCATCAGGAAGAGCATCGTTCAAACCCTGTAGACAAAAGTTAGCTTCAAAATAAAGCGAACCTGACTCCGCCAGCATTGTATAATCCAGCAAACTGTCTGAGAACATTTCAGATCCCGCTCCCCGTTCAAGTTTGATCCCTTTCAGCGACATTTCCTGAATATTCATAAACGCCACTTTCGAAACTTTATCGGCAATACAACTAAAGGACAATTTTTTTCTCCAAGTACCAGTCTTATAGAATGAGCTCTCAACTTCAAAATGAGGCAGCACGCGGTCTTACTAACGCCTGAGTACTGACTAATTATCCCGACGCTAAGGGTCATGTTTTATCTTTTGTTAATAAGAAGAATATAAAAATTTTGAAAAACGAGAATCACTCCAGAAAAATATTTTTCTACCCTTTTAAGCTAAATTATTTAGTTTATGTCCTTAAAGATAGTTTCAATTACATTAACTGACATGACGGTGTCATAGAACTAAATGTGTCATATTGAAATGGTGTATCCTATGAGGTTTTTTTGATACAAAAAATAACGCTGAAAAACGCGTTTTTCCTCGTTAAAGGGCTACAATTTACCGATAAAAGTGCGAAGCGTTGTGACGAACCACAGATTTTATATCGCTGTACGGCAATAAATGGTTCAAATAGCACGCGTTAACGGAATATTTTATTTTCGACGTTGTAACACATTAAGTCTTAGTAAGTAACGCGTTGACGTACTTGAACGAGTACAACGAGATAAAAAGTTGAAACACGTGGCAACTGAATAAACTTCTTTGTTCTTTATCGGTTCTGCTATCATAACATTGTTGATCGTAGTCTAATATTTTATCCGAGTGACTATTTTCAGATCCAATGAGTAAGAAAACTTGATCAGGTATAATAATTTCTTCTTGTGATTTTCCTTCATAGTAGCAGAAAACAAAGGAAACTTTCGCAGAATAACATATGTAAAACATGTTATTAAGTAATAAAGCAAATAAAATATGCATTTAACTTGACTCACGGAAAGAAGGAAAAAATCAGTTCGACAAAAACTATAGTACAGTGTTTACTCCCCTTCTACAGGAGAAGAAACTTACGAGGAATGATCTCCAACTGATAAATCGCTTTTTCAACGAAACCGACTGGACTATAGGTAGTCGACGATGCTGATTCCGAATACCACCATGAATGC